>JAXGGA010009422.1:0-51440 GCA_038373865.1 Uloborus plumipes
GGGATGTAAATGTTTGAATTGTGTTATCTTGCTCACTCCAAGCACTATTTTAGCACTTAAGGCATCTACTAAGAAATTTACACGGAAAAGGAAGTAGTGTGGGGTCCATATCAAATTTTATATCATTCTTTGAAAGAATTATAGTTGAATTATAACTCAAATAGAGTATTTTTTCTGCTATATCAATTTTTTACAAATGAATTTTTAAGTTTATACCACGGGCAAAGCCGTGCGGGTACCGCTAGTGAGTAAATAATTAAGTAAAATAATGTAAATAAATGAAGAAATATGTGTATGATTTAATACACAAATGAATAAGTAAACCAAATGATCTGTTTCACTTTGCCCCCCATGCACTTGACAAATGACATTGAACATTTAAAATCAAAAAATGCCTCTTTGAATCTCAAGAACGCTTGAAGCTTCTACCCCCACACCCAGACCGGGAAGCTCGAAAAATTCAGCAACATAATACCCCGAACAGCCAGGGGTCAATCTAGAGAGAAATTAGGTCCGTTAAAGGACCCTTCACAAAATTCCGTCACTCAAAAAGGAACCTTCACAAAATAAGCCAAAAGAGAAAATAAGAACAATTTTGTTGATAACAGGAACCAACAGAAATCTTCCCAAAGTTTAAAAGAAGAAGAAGGTTTTCTTTCTTGAGCTTAAAAAACAAAACAATACATTTTCCGAAATGAAACACTTTAAAAAAACGATGCAATATCGCAATTGATACGATATTTCGTTAATCCGTGCTTTAGGTACCCTTTTCTCGCTAAATGAACGATAGGCGCGCCAAGCGTGGTAACCCTAGCTATTTTGCGTAGTTGACTTTTTGAAAACGTGCCAAGCAGGGTCCCAAAGCATCTTCACCGGGAAAAAGACAGGGTTGCCAGAGAATTGGAACAAAAAAATACTGCACCTCCTCTAAAAAAAATGTTACAAAATACTACTGTTTCCAAACGTTGCCAAAATCAATGTTGCTGAAATGCGAAATCTATGAAAATGAAAAAAAAAAAAATCCGCCAAATCTTTTAATTAAGTCGTCATTAGTGTATTGGAAACAGGGTTGCCAGAAAAATACTACGTCTGGCCGTAGCCTACGAAGATTGACGCTGGCAACCCTGGAAAAAGAACGAAACAAAAATAAGTATGAACACGTAACCATAGTAACAACATGAAAAGTTGATTTCTGTTGATAAAATAATTCATTTTATCTCTCTTTTCAAACAAATTTTATTCTAGAGCTCAACCATTTTAGAATCGTTTGGCTTGCTTTACTGAAGGTAAGCCTTGAATTTCGGGATTCTAAAAACAATTGTTACAGCTCTCCTGATGATCGTAGAAACTTCAAAAAAACTTCATTTTGTGCAGAAAATTTCAAGCTTTCGAATGACATAAGACTTGAAAATGTGTGTGAAATATTTCTTCCCTATTTTATCGAATTTCCGCTAAGAATTCGAATAGAAAAAGAACGAAATGGAATTTTCGAAAAATCGCTTTGAGGTGCAAAACTACATGCTACAAACTAATTTTGTACCAAGTGGCATGAAAATCGACCGAACGGTTTTGGCCCTACGCGCGTAACAGACAGACAGAAAGACAGAAAGAGAGACAAACCTTCAGCTTTATTATTAGTAGAGAATAATAATCCTCACTGTTGATGTAAAGTTTTTAATACAGTAATTCTTCTATTTTGAATAAAAATACACATAGTTAATGAAGCGACATTTTTCATGTGTCGATACTTTTCTCCTTGCTTTTAGATAATCTTTAATTTTCACAAAGAATAAAAGTCTTGAATTACATAGCTACTAATAATTGAAAAATTGAAACTGAAAGAACTTCAAAATTGGATTGTTCTCCACACAAACTACCCTCCTTCTTTTTTTTTTTTTTGAATTTTCATGTCTAGTTTACATAATTAGCAATGTGTTAATACAGTTTTATTGACAATAATATGAAAATTAGTTCAGAGAAATTTGATAAAATTTGGAAATTATTCTAGGAAAATTAGGAAAATGGAAGAAAAAATGAGGAACTATTTCAAAAGTTAGAATTGTAAAAAAAACGAAGAAAAAAGTGTAACGGTGAAATTGGTAGTACTGAAAACAACCACTTTACTCATCAGTCGGCTTGACCGATTAATCGGCCGATTATCAACTGCCAATTTGCTTATCGGTGCATCCCTAGTTACAATACACGGTGGTGCAAAACTTTGAAGAGTGGCATCTCAGTTTGAGCTCGACTACAGATACCACTCTTGACGGCAGTATTGTGATTCGTGGTGTTGATGTAAAATGAAAAAATTGAAAGTTCATCTTTTCATGTTTCAAAGCTACTGGTAATAAGATATGCTGTCTTTTTTATGTGTTGGAAAATTGAAAATTTACTTTCGCTGGATTTTTAAAGGTTGTGGTCCTTTTAAGTTTTGCTTTACTCTTTTAGGATTGGGAGATTTCATCGCGTCCATTTTTTGCGGGAGAGAGCAGAATTCTCTCCGTAACATCTGAGGTTGGTTACGTGGTCATTTGGGGGGTTAAACGATAAACAGTGGAGTGGACTGTCTGTATAGCGAAGTATTTAAAATTACTCGGGAACTTATACTGGATGTTCAAAGAATGTGTTCCCATTTGAGTGAAAGAACATGATTGTTTTATACATCAAAAAGGGGGAGGGAGAAGATTTTCTTTTGTCAAGAGACGTACTAATCTGTGTGTCATCTCATCTGGAAAACCTAGATAATGCTGTGAAAAAGTTAAGAAAAATTTCTGACACCTGAAAAACTATGAAGAGTATGACAAGTTTTTTATTTCCAAATAAAGTCAGGGAATTTTTAAACTCGTAAGAAAAAGATTAAAGAAAAAATCATAGATTTTACAATATCCCTGACATCCAGCAAAACGTGATGAGGCTTTTGAACGCCAACTCAAAGGAAGACTTCTTGCAAACTTTCCAGGACATGTATAGTAGGGTGGGCGGAAAATGACTGTAATGTGCATATGAAAAATTTGAAATTTTTTGGTCCATTTCTTGATCTGCCGCAAATATGTTGAAGTTTGGAAAAAAAAAAAAAAAACAGATTTGTAATAAATTATTGTTTAAAATGTTTTCTATTTTTGATAATGGGGTAGGGCGGAAAAGGTACCATTTGGGGCTAAGAAATTCCATAAAAAATTTGAAGTCCTTCTTTCCACAAATGCCTAGAAGGTTTGGCAATTTTCTGTTTTAAATTCAATTTCGTCAAAACATTAAGATTCTGTTTTCGCTGTACTTATCTGAAATAATTACATTGCTTGTCAGGTATGATGCATTTTTAGATGTTCGGTGCTAAAAATTTTTTGAAAATAATTTCCTATTTCTCGAAAAACTGAAATCTGGAAAAACTGCATTTCTCCCTAACTTCAACGAGATTGTGGCAGATCAAGAAATTTAAAAAAAATTTTATGCACTCTGCTCTCTTAATGGCACCTTTTCCACATTCCCCAACATCAAAATAAAAAAATCGGCCCACCCTACTGCGTAGTAGATCTACGCAGTTGAGGGAAAAGACTGTTGCAAAAGTGACTTTAATTATTATAATGTTCACAGAATTTTATTGGCGGAGGTTGTGTTTGGGTTTACTTCATTTTTAATACGCTTTAATTAGCTTCACATGTGGGTATGTCTGTATGTAACTCTGAATAAAAAGTAAAATTCTCGTCCTTTACAAATATAAAAGTAATATATTTAACGCTATTGTTAATGCTAACGGCTAAACTATATTATTGCATGTTGATGTACACTGAAGTGACAAAAGTCATGGGATAGCAATATGCAAATTTTCAGATGGCAGTAGCATCGCATAGAACAGGTATAAATGCGCAGTGCTTTTACAGAGCTTTCATTTCTGTTCAAGTTATTCATGTGAAGAGGTTTTAACGTGATGATGACCGCACGACGTGAATTAACAGACTTTGAACGCGGAATGTTAGTTGGAGCTAGACGCATGGGTCATGCCATTTCGGAAATCGTTAGAGAATTCAACATTCCCAGATCCACTGTGTCAAGAGTGTGCCGAGAGTATGAAATTTCAGGCATAACATCCCACCATGGACAGCGCAGTGGTCGACCGCCTGCACTTAAAGATCGAGACCGGCGACGTCTGCAAAGAGTCGTAAATTCTAACAGACAAGCAACACTGCGTCAAATCACCGTAGAAATCAATGTGGGACGTACAATGGACGTGTCTGCTAGAACTGTGCGGAGAAATTTGGATTTCTTGGGCTATTCCAGCAGAAGACCGACTCGAGTGCCTTTACTGACAGAACGACATCGCTTGCAGCGACTCTCGTGGGCACGTGAGCATATCGGTTGGTCCCTAGATGAATGGAAAACCGTGGCCTGGTCCGATGAGTCACGATTTCAGCTGGTAAGAGCCGATGGTAGGGTTCGAGTGTGGCGCAGACCCCACGAAGCCATGGACCCAAACTGTCAGCAAGGCACTGTTCAAGCTGGTGGTGGCTCCGTAATGGTGTGGGCTGTTTTTTCATGGCATGGACTTGGTCCTCTAGTGCGACTGGACCGAACATTGACTGGAAATGCTTATGTGCAGCTACTTGGAGATCACTTGCAGCCATTCATGGACTTCATGTACCCAAACAACGATGGGATTTTTATGGATGACAATGCGCCATGTCACCGGGCCACAACTGTTCGCAATTGGTTTGAAGAAAATTCTGGACAATTCCAACGAATGATTTGGCCACCTAGATCGCCCGACATGAATCCCATTGAGCATTTATGGGACACCATCGAGAGGTCTGTTCGTGCCCAAAATCCTGCCCCATCAACGCTTTCACAATTATGGACGTCTATCGAGACAGCATGGCTCAATATTCCTGCAGAAGACTTCCAACGACTTGTTGAGTCCATGCCACGTCGAGTTGTTGCACTTCGCCGGGCAAAAGGAGGGCCGACACGATATTAAGAGGTATCCCATGACTTTTGTCACTTCAGTGTATTATAAGTATTTCAGTTGTTTGCGTGTAACTCTGAATAAAAGATGAAATTCACGTTTTTTGATAATATAAAAACAATGTATTTAATACTGTTATTAATACTAAAGGCGCAACTATATTACATGTTGATGTACTATTAGTTCATGTAAACTTGGCAGATATTCGATCGTTTTGAAGCACAGAGGGAAATCAGTTAGAATATCTTGACATATAGTTTAAAAGAGCATTTTTTAGTTTTTTTAAACTACAATTTAAATTTTTTGTTTTTTCCCTTCTGCAGTTACAGAGAAAAAGAAAACCGAGTCCGAAGAGAACGCCGCAACATCGTCGGATGTTAAAACTGAAGATGTTGATGGAAAAACGACCCAAAGTGAAACAAAAGAGCAAACGACTGACGCCGAACCAAAAGCGAAAAAACAGTTCAAGAAAGACAAAAAACAGAAGAAAGGTGGTGACATGAAAATAAAGACTGAAAAAAAGAACGAAAAGGAAATGAACGGTGATACTAAATCACAGAATAAATCCCCAAAAAAGAAATTCAAAAAACAGAAACTGCCCAAACAGTTCTCGGAGGGAGCGAGATTCGGTAAAGTCATGAAGAAGAATAAATTCAAGCATAAAAAGAAGCAGCAGGGCTAGAGCAAGGAGTTCTATTCACATTTCTTCTATCGCAGTTGTAAATAACTTACATTTTGCAATAAAATATGGATTTTTTTTAAATTTTATGTGGTTATTTTTTTGATAGGCTGTGTTTGTAAGTATTTTTACAATATATTTTGTATGATATTTTCGTTGTCTCGAATTCAAAGACTTTTCAAAGTCTTGGAAAATCCTTGAAAAGTCCTTGAATTTTATTTTCACTACGAGGCGCCCTGGGAAAGTACCTGATTTTCCACTAGTTCCTTGAGAAGTATTGAAACATTTTTTTATTTTATGTAATTATTATTATTATTATTATTATTTTTTTTTTTTTGATGGGCTGTGTTTGTAAATATTTTTACAATGCGTTTTGTATGAGATTTACAGGGTCTCATATTCAAGGTCTTATAAAATCTTCGGAAATTCCTTGAATTTTATTTCGACTACGAGGGGCCCTGGAAAAGTACCTGATTTTCCAATAGTTCCTTGAGAAATGTTGAAACATTTTTATATTTCATGTTGTAATTTATGTGATGTACTATGTCAGTAAATATTTGTACAATGCGTTTGTATGATATTTACACGGTCTCAAATTCAAGGACTCTTCAAGGTCATGGAAAACCCTTGAAAAATCCTTGAATTTTATTTTAACAATGAGGGTTGAATTTTATTTTAACTATGATAACCTTGAGAAGGTATTAAAACATTTTAATTTTTCATGTTGTAGTTTTTATGATTGGCTGTGTTCGTAAATATTTCGTTAAGCGTGTGATAAGTATCGCATCAGAGGGCTTTGTATGGTATTTGCACAGGGTTCTTGTGGTCTCGAAAATCGTTCAAGGGTCCTTGAATTTTATTTTGACAAGGAGTAAAATATTCCCTCCTACGGCATTTCCTGTGTGCTTAAGTACCTCCCTCCAAAATTTGGTTCAAATCCGACATAACTATGGATTTATATGGAGAACACTCACATATCTTCTTTGTTTTATTTATACAGGGTGTCCACTCCAATCGTGGACCCATAGCTAATTTCTAAACCGTTAGAGATAAGCATATAGTTTATTTAGGAAAAAATCTCCAAATTACGAAAGGAATTTTGGGTCTATTCAATGTTTTTCAAAAAATCAAATTTTGAAAGAGTTACGAAATTTAAATTTTTATACAGCCCCCCAGTCTTATCAGTCATATTTAGTAAAACATTCTTGACACTGTAACGTTTAAAACAAAAAAAAAAATCACTCTTCTACCACAAAAATTGACCGAGTTATGACGTTTTGAAAAATCAAGATTTTGAAGGATTTCGCATACGGTCCCTTAAGCGATCTCTCGATGACGTCATGAAATAATGCAAAATCTTGATTTTTCAAAACGTCATAACTCGGTCAATGGTCAATTTTTGTGGTAGAAGAGTGATTTTTTTTTTGTTTTAAACGTTACAGTGTCAAGAATGTTTTACTAAACATGATTGATAGGACTGGGGGGCTGTATAAAAATTTAAATTTCGTAACTCTTTCAAAATTTGATTTTTTGAAAAACATTGAATAGACCCAAAATTCCTTTCGTAATTTGGAGATTTTTTCCTAAATAAACTATATGCTTATCTCTAACGGTTTAGAAATTAGCTATTGGTCCACGATTGGAGTGGACACCCTGTATGTATTACATATCGTACAATGCTAAAATTACGCACGTGAAAATTGGCACTTTTTAGGAGAGCCAAAACACTGAATATAATTTTTTCCTACCTGACGCTTTTGGTTACTTTCAATTTTTATAAATATCTTTAAGTGTATACCTGTCGTTCAAAGGTATCATTTTAATTATTCGTTCAATTCAAACTTGAAAAACGCGATTTTTCACATTCTTTATTTTTGCACTGTGCCGACGATATCTTTTTATTCATATGGATTACATAACATATATGTTTGCAAGAATAGTGGAACCTACTTTATATTTTCTTCAAAAGATTTCGTATGATTTGAAACTACGTGATTCTTCATGAGTGTTTTGAGCTTGAAAATGTATCAGCTGTGCTGGATATACACAGAAATGTTTCTGAAAATAACAGAAAGAGGATTCTGACATACTCAGAAATGTTTTATGGGTTTTTTTTTTTAAGTGCACAGGGAGGACACACAACTCATCTCAGCAGTCATTCTCTCTAACAGTGTTCCATATAACGAGGTTCCAGCCACTCTACATCAAATGAACATGTTGATCCAAGGCACGAACCTCCCCACCTTGGTAAACCCCGAGTAGTGCCTCGCCTTTCCGCACCCGGCCTCGCTCCCCCAACTCACCAGCCCCTCCACGTACCACCTGCTCCCCCCGGGGGCCCCCCTCGAGAACAGCAGGGGCCCCCCGCTGTCCCCGTTGCATGTGTCGGAGGTCCCCCCCTCGTGGCCCGCACAGAACATGTTGGGGGTGACCGTTATGCTGCGCAGGCCGGCCCTATAGGCCGCCTCGCACCGGTCGTGGCCCACTATTGGTAGAGTTGTTTCTCGTAGGGTCTCGGAGAAGGTGTTGTTCTCGGTCAGGCCCCAGCCCAGCACCTAGGGGGGGAAACGAGGGCAATTAAGTGAATGTTATGAGAATTCATGTGCAATGATATTTAATTTATATGTACACTGAAAAGTGAATGTTGCGGTATAGAACAGCTAATTTTATGGTAATAAACTAAAACTGCTCATTTTACAAAAGAAAATGAAAAATTGCTAGTTTACAGTAGTAAACTGTAAAGTTGCTATTTACAGTTTATTATTCTGCATTTTACAGTTTTAAACTGGAACCTCTGCTTCTTGCATTATTACACCTGTATTACACTGTTGTTTGTACAGTAATGAACTGTAAAATCGCTAATTTTACAGTAATAAACTGTACAACTGCTAGTTTTACAGTTCATTATTGTGCATTTTACAGTTTTAAACTTTAACCTCTGCTGTCAGTATTACACTGTAGTTTTAACAGTTTAATAAAGATAATTTAATGGTAATGAACTGTAGCAATGTTAATTTTACAGTAATAAACTGTAAAATTGCTGACTCTACAGTAATAAGCTGTAAAATAGCTAGTTTTACAGTTTATTACTGCGCTTCTACAGTTTTAAACTGGAACTTCTGCTTTCAGTATTTAACTGTAAAAACAACAACCTATTTTTTGCAGTGTATCTATTCACTGCAAACGATAAACTGCTTTTACCTTACAATTCTGGCAGCCGAGGCTCCAGTTTGAAACTGTAAAAGCACAGTAATAAACTGCGAAATTTGCAATTTTACAGCTTATTTACTAATAAAACTAGCAATTTTGCTGTATTTTACAATTAGCTGTATTTTATGTAACAAGAATCAGCGTGTCAAGGTTTAAAGAACTCTGGGTCATTCCACGTCAAATCGCCTAAGGCTATGTGCCGTCATGTCTCAGATTTTGTTCAATATTTTTTTACGGATACATACCTATGAGATAAACTCAAATAAATTTTTTTAGATTTTTTGAATAAAAATTTAGGGTTGTAGAATTTTTTGAAATTTTGATTTTTTCAGAATTTTTGCTTTTTAATTTTTGGTATGCATTTTGAAAAAGCTCTATAACTTCCTCATTTTTCATTCAATTAAGCCAGTTTACGTATCATTTTAAAGCTAATTGTTTTCTCCTTCAATATTAGTGACAAAAATGAGATTGTGAAAAATAGAATTTTGCCAATGGTCGTCTGAAGTCAGATTTTGTGTTTTTTCAATTGGTATGTTCAATAGGTCATATCTCCGGAGTACCGACTAAGAACTGCCCTTTTTTTTTTTTCAGTGATGACAACATCATATACTTTTTATGTATAAAAAATTAGGAGGGTGTTTTTCGTTGTTTTGGAATAAAAAATTCAAGTGTGTTTTTTCAGTTGGTATGATCAATAGGTCATATCTTCGGGCTACCGACTAAGAACTGCACGACACTTTTTTTCTGTTATGACAACATCATGCCCTTTTTATGTATAAAAAAATCAAACTAAAACATCATAATGTTTTTATGATTAAGATATTAAAAGGGTGTTTTTTGTTGTTCTGAAATTAAAAAAAAATATTGAATTTTTGAAACAAATTTCTTTAAAAATCAAGTTTTCGATAAGTTTAAAAACTCCGTAAAATTAAAAAAAAAAATATGCTATCACAAGGCAGACCACGACATGGCAGCTGAATGGCATTTCTTTGTCACGAGTCATGGCAATAATGCATGCGATGGAGTAGGGGGCACAATAAAACGGCTTGCAATAAGAGCAAGTCTTCAAAGAACTGTCGAAGGACCAGGCCCGGACTGGCCATAGACTTGACCGGGCGATTTCCCGGTGCGCCCTTCCGAACGGCGCCCTTCTACTGTTTTCACAATGTGTGTGCTTTTTTTTTTAAATGTTTCCTGGGCTTTCAATATCTTATAAAGAAACGCTATCTCAAGCCTTCCTGAAGGCTGTTGGGTAGGCGCCCTTTCGTAAGCAGGGAAAGCAGTCCACTGCGCTCCGCTCTCTACTGTTGCTCATCTTTGCTCCCTAAAGTCACTATCCCTACACTCCCGAAAACAAAAACAGACCCTCGTTGTTTTCCAGAATCTCCTGGGCGTTTCCTCAATAAAAAAGGGATGTGAGGGTGAAAGTGACAGCACATATCAATGGTCAAGAATACGAGTAGAATGGTGAGATTTATTAACGGTCTTGTGCTTGTCTCGGGAGAGTGCTGTTACATGAATCAATGAGTCATTTGGGTTAGATTTTAGAATTAGTGAATACACTATAAGAACGAATCTTTTCAACGGTGAGTTTCTCATTTTAATTTTCATTTTCTTTGTATTAAGAAAATATTTTCCCAGATGTATAATCCTAAATTATAGAATTATAATACATGGATTTATAATTAGTTGTAATATGATCTATGAGTTTCAATGTGATGATTTGAAAACTATTACAGTATACTCTCGATTATCTTCGAGCGGGTTATCCACGGGGTGGATTATCCGCGAAGATCTGGTGAAATTAAATTTGTTGTTTTTGCTTAACCCATATTAGACCTCTTATAGAACGCGTCATCAAAAAAATAAATAAATAAATAAAATTGCATTTATGTTATTACTAGGAGTTGCTTAGACATATAAAACAAAAATTTTAAAATTATCTTTTTGATTTTTTCAAATACAGGCTGTCCTATAAATAGGACAACGATCCAATAATGCACTACATAAATTTCAAAATTTTAACTTACCCTCCTTGGAAAATAATTAAGAGTAAAACTTTGGAAAGCAGGCTAAACAAAGTCCATCATTACATTTTTGGCATATAGTTGTGTGTTTCCGCTTATAATTTTTCGCTTACAATTTATTTTTAAACATTGAATCACGTGTCTCAAAAAAATATAAATGAACATAAATAGAAGATACAACAGAAGAGCAATATCTGTATGTACCAAGATTAAAATTTTCATATCAGAATGGATTTTTCAGTTTCGCAGACATTACTTCCAGTGTAAATATTCATTTCCGCCCTAACTGATGTTTTCCAATGAGCACGTGTAAGGAGCAAAATCCAATTGAAAGTCCCTATTGAGTCATTCCATGTCAAGTGAACTAGTGGTCCCCACCCGACCATCTCCGATTTGGATGAAATTTTACAGAGGTGTAGACGTACCTATGAAACTAACCTGTGCAAATTTTTAGCTTCCAAGATCCAATTCTGGAGGAGCTAGGATCCCTCAAAAAATGTGGTCCAAAATGGCGGATCAGCTTCGTGAAACGAGTTGTAATGTTTAGGTTATGGTTGCAGAAAATTTTATCACACTGGAAACCAACTATTTTAGGACCTTAAGGTACTTTTAGTTGTCAATACTCTCCAGTATTTTTTGTGCTATTGCGCTTTTTAGATTTTGTGTAGCACGCATCTAAACTTGCGAAAAAACGCGATGGGCAATTTTTTTTCCTTTATTTCAGGTTGTCATAAATTTTTAACAAAAACGATTTAAAACTTCTTACTTTGTAGTTCTATAGTCAAAGTACTTGTTTTTAACGGGTTGCAGCTGCAAAGCTAAAATATTGATTTTATAAAAGATATTGTCGTCCAAAGTGTCTATAAAAATCATTTTAATGAAAAATCGCATGTTTTCAACTCACTATATCTCAGATTTGTCACCTACGACCATTTTTTCGTTGACATTATTAGAAAGAACGGATTTTTTCCCTTCGAAATGAGTTTTTTTTTCGATGGTGTTCTTTCGAAAAAGGATGAAAAAATTAGCTTGAAATACTGACAGTTATAAAGAATTGGCATAATTAGGCTAAGACTGCAGAAAATTTTATTACACTGGAAGCCTAATATTTTTGGGAATCTAAAGTACATTTGCTTGTTTATATAAATATTCTTATAGGAAAAAATCTGTTATTTATTGTGGTACTAACGAAAAGATGATGGAAGGTTATAAACCTGAGTTACAGTTCATTGAAATCAAGCTACTTTTCAAACAGGAATTGCCAATACTTTCATGTATGTTACACAAAAGCAAATGAGCTTGAACTCACATAATTATTAGAATCTATTAACAACTAAATGTACTTTAAGTTGTTAAAAATTCAGACTTCTATTGTATTAAAATTTTCTGCAGTCTTAGCCTAATTATGCCAATTCTTCATAGATGACAATACTTCGAGCTATTTTTTTCTTCCTTATTCGAAAAAAAATCTCATTTCGATAGGAAAAAAAAAATCTGTTCTTTCTAATGGTGCCAATGAGAAAAAGATGGAAGGTGAAAAACCTGATATACAGTAAGTTGAAAACAAGCGATTTTTCGTTAAAATGATTTTGATCGACACTTTGAACGACAATATCTTTTATAAAATCAATAATTAAGCTCCGCAGCTGTATAACATTAAAACCAAGTATTTGGACAATAGAACTACGAAATATGAACCTTTGACTTTGTTTGGTTAAAAATTTATGAATCCAGGAAAAAGATTGTCCATCGCGTTTTTTCGTAAGTTAACATGCGTGCTACACAAAGTTTAATAAGCTCCATCTCACAAAAAATACTGGAGAGTATTGACAATCAAAAGTACTTTAAACTCCAAAAATATTGGGCCCCCAATATGATAAAATTTTCTGCAGTCTTAGCCTAATTATGCCAATTCTTCAAAACAGACAGTATTTCAAGCTGATTTTTTTCATCCTTATTCGAAAGAACACCATCGAAAAAAAAAAACTCATTTCGAAAGGAAAAAATCTGTTCTTTCTAATAGTGCCAACGAAAAAAGGTGATAAACCTGAGATATAGTGAGTTGAAAACAGGCGTTTTTTCATTAAAATGATTTTTATAGACACTTCGGACGACAATATCTTTTATAAAATCAATATTGTTACAAATCTTGTAAATAGTTGTTGTTTTTCCTGCCTTGCTTTATTTTCATTAGTTTTGGTTTTATCTGGCGACATGTTGCAAATGTATCTGAAGATATCACTTTTATCATCTGTATACCGGCCCTGAAACACTTTGCAGTTTTTACACTTGCCCTAACTTTAATAAGCGTGAAGACATTTTCGCGTGGTTTTTTTTCTTATTGCTAGAATTTGTGAATGGATTGTTCAAAGTTATGAATGAAACAAAATATTCCAGGTTTTTCTCGAATATTGTCGTAATTTCTTTCCGTGTATAAAAAGCTGGCCTTGAACACAAGTCAGTCAGTTGTTTTCAGATTTGATCTGGTGACTCGTTTTTATTCGCTTTGAGCGGATGTTTGTTTTGCTTTTGTAATTGCTTAATTACTGTTCGCGTTAGATACGTGGTGCTGAATTACTGTTGAGAGTACAGTGTACTGTTTGCTGCTTAATTGCTGATGTTTAGCAATTGTTTTCTGCTCTTATTGTAAATAGTGTACATACTTGTAAATAAATTTATAGTTACTTCCTCAAGATTGGAATGCTCATTTGCAGAAAGTTGAAGGTGCTACGGACTCGTTACAATTTTGGCGCCTAACGTGGGGCATCTTCAAGGACTTTCTTGGAATTATCTGTGAACTCGGACTTTTCTTCCTAAGGACTTTTTGACTTCAGAATTTTATGGTGATTACTCGAGCAATGGAGAAACAACTGAAAAAACTCCTTGATGCGATCAACGCTGTTAAAAGTGAATTAAAAAATGACATGGCTGCGAATCAAGAACAATTAAAAAATGATATAGCGACTATGGCTACTAACCAGGAACAGTTTAAGAGTGATATGGCGACTCTGGCTACTAATCAAGAACAATTAAAAAAGGATCTAGCTGAAGAAATTAAAAGCGATCTAACGTCAATGAAAAGTTTGGTGGAAAGTAAATTTACCAATATGGAAAATAAAGTGGAGGCTCTAGAAGAGAAAGTTGAAAGCGTTGAAGATCGAATCACCACAGTAGAAAACAATGTGGAAAAGAAAATTAAAGAACTTGAATCGAAATTATCAGCATCCTCCAACAACTCAAGTGACTGTGTAGCTGCAGCTGGAACTTCTCGTCCATCCATCAAACTGGCCACGTTTGACGGGAAGACCTCGTGGAATATTTACAAGAAGCAGTTCCTCATCGTTGCAGAAGCAAACTCCTGGGACTCTTCCACAAAAGCCTATCACCTTGCAGCTTCGCTGAGAGGGGATGCAGCCGACATACTACAGACCTTCCCAGAGGACAAGCACCGCGACTTCGATGCCTTATCATCGGCCTTGGAGCTTCGCTTTGGCGAAGCATGCCAAAAAGAATTCAGCCAACTCCAGCTGAAATCCCGACTCCAGAAGGCTGGAGAGACTTTGCAAGTTTTTGCAGCAGACGTTGAGAGGTTTTCCCATCTCGCCTTCTCGAACTGTCCTTCGGATATTCGCGATGGTCTGGCCCTGAACTACTTTATAGACGGAGTGCGAAGGCCGGAAATTCAGACGGCTCTCCGGATGGCGGACATCAAAGATCTTAAATCCGGTCTGGTTTACGCAATGAAGTTCGAGGCTGCACAAAAAACGTCCCGCAAGGATCGCCATTCAATCAGGGGCGTGGAAGCGAGTGCTCCGGATTCGCACTCAACTTGTCTCTCGGAAATTAAGCTACAAATCAACGAGATCTCGGGGACCCTGAAGAAGATTACGGCTCGTAAAGACCGAAGTAGACAACCACTGAAGTGCTGGAAATGTGGCGGTGAGGGCCACGTACGAAAGAACTGCGAAGCTCGCCAAGAAAAGAAGAAGTCTCCCAAAGTTTTCCAGATTTCCCCAAGAAGTGGCGGCTGCAACGGACTCTTCATTTACGCATATGTGAATGGGTTTCCCTGCGAAATGATTGTGGACACAGGAGCCAACGTTACCATTATTAAGACTGATGTGGCTCGTCAATTTGGACTCAAGATCTTATGGACGATCTCCAAACTGTGACAGGTGACAAAATCGAGATTGAAGGAAAAGTGAACTTAGAAATAATGTTCGGGAGTGCCACTTACCATCACACGGCATTCGTCGCTGACATTACAGATCCTTTCATTCTCGGACTGGACTTTTTGAGAAAATTTGATTTCTCTATCGACTTTAAAAATAATGAGCTGCACTCGATGAGGGAAGACATAGCAATTTTCAGTGTTGAAAATAACTTAAAATCCGCTCATCAAATAATAGCCCAAACAGATTTATTGATTCCCCCAAGATCAGAAATACTAATACCTGGCTCCATCAAGGAAAACAACAGTTTTAAATTCGGCCTAATTGAATATCCTAACCAGAGTAATAGCCCAAAAGGAGTACTAGTGGCATCTACGCTTGTGGACCTTTCAAGGAATGCAGTTCCTGTGAGAGTCGCCAATGTAAGTGAAAGACCGAGGAATATCAAGAAAGGAGAAGTGTTGGCAACTTGTACTCCCGTAAACTGCATCATTAGAAGAATTGATTCCTCCGAGACTGTGTCTTCCGAATCCTTGACTTCGAAATTAATTGGGAGTGCAGCATTATCGAAGGATCAAAGATACGCTGCGGAAAAATTGGTGGACGACTTCAAGCAGGTGTTTTCATCCACATCCGAAGATGTTGGTCGCACGAGTTTAACGCAGCATAGGATCGACACTGGAGATCATCCCCCTATCAAGCAGAATCCAAGACGACTACCGTTTGCCAAGAAGGAAGAGGTTGAGATCCTCTTGAAAGAGATGCAGGAGAATGACGTCATCGAACCCTCATCCAGTCCTTGGGCATCCCCTATCGTCTTGGTCCGAAAGAAAGACGGCTCCACCAGATTTTGTGTTGATTACCGACGCCTGAATGACATCACCAAGAAGGACAGTTACCCTCTTCCACGGATCGATGACACTCTGGACACCCTTTCCGGACACAAGTGGTTTTCGACCCTGGATTTAAAGAGCGGCTACTGGCAGGTGGAGATACACCCCGACGACCGAGAGAAGACGGCGTTTACACCCGGACAAGGCTTGTGGCAATTTAAAGTGATGCCGTTCGGCCTCTGCAATGCACCAGCCACGTTCGAGCGTCTTATGGAGTCAGTGTTACGAGGACTCTCTTATGAATCCTGTCTTGTCTACTTGGACGACATCATCATCATAGGACGCAGTTTTGAGGAACATTTGGCTAATCTTAGGAAGGTGCTGCAAAAGCTTAAGGAAGCCAACCTGAAGTTAAGCCCGTCCAAATGTAATTTGTTCCGCCGTGAGGTGAACTACCTTGGTCACATTATCTCTTCTGAGGGTGTACAAACAGATCCAGATAAGGTATCCGCAGTCAAGAATTGGAGCCGCCCCGAAAATGTCCATCAGCTGCGAAGTTTCTTGGGGCTCTGCACGTACTACAGGAAGTTTGTGAAGGGTTTTTTCCCATATTGCACGACCTTTGCATAAACTGACGGAGAGCAAACAAAAATTTGAATGGTCCAAAGAATGCGAGGATGCATTTCTACAACTGAAGGAGGCTTTAACATCAACGCCTATTCTCTCTTATCCTCGGCCTGAAAAATCCTTCATACTTGACACTGATGCGAGCCACGAGAGCGTTGGAGCTGTTTTATCTCAAGAAATAGACGGTAACGAACATGTCATTGCCTACTGGAGCAAATGCTTATCCAAGTCGGAGCGAAATTATTGTGTCACGAGAAAGGAATTGCTCGCCATAGTTAAAGCTGTAGAACATTTCCATCATTACCTCTACGGCCGTAAATTCCTGCTCCGGACTGATCATGCCTCTTTAACTTGGCTGTTGAATTTCAAGAATCCAGAGGGCCAGGTAGCCAGGTGGATACAGCGGCTCCAGGAATATGACATCGAGATTAAGCACCGAAAAGGTTCGTCACACGGTAATGCTGACGCATTATCAAGAAGACCTTGTTCCGAGAACTGCCATTATTGCTCCCGAATTGAGAAACAGTACGGGATGACAATCCCTACTGCCTGTCAAGTTACTGCTACTTCATCATCTTCAGATCCTGATCCATGGAGTGACGACCAAGTTAGAAAAGATCAGCTTGAAGACCCAGACCTAAAGCCTATCATAGAGTTAATGGAAAAGGACAGTCGGCGACCTAGTTGGCAAGACGTTTCTATCTACAGTCCTGCAACGAAGAGATACTGGGCTCTATGGAAATCTCTCCAGTTGCGAAATGGCGTCCTGTATCGGAAATGGGAATCTGACGATGGTAAAGCATTCAAATGGCAGTTACTCATTCCCAGATCAAGAATTCCAGACGTTCTAAAGGAATTGCACAGTAGTCCGACTGGAGGACACTTTGGTATCCTGAAAACCCTCCACAAGGTTCGAGAGCGCTTCTTCTGGAGCAAGGCGAAGGATGACGTGGAGAAGTGGTGTCATTCTTGTGACGCCTGTGCTGCCCGTAAAGGACCGAAGAGAAGAAGCCGCGGGAAACTACATCTTTACAACGTAGGAGCTCCTTTCGAACGAATCGGGATCGACATTCTTGGTCCTCTACCGAAAACTACTGATGGGAACAAATACATCCTCGTTGCCATTGACTATTTCACCAAATGGCCCGAAGCATATTCCATTCCGGATCAAGAAGCTACCACTGTAGCAGAGACTCTAGTCCAGCATTGGATCTCGAGATATGGGACACCTTTGCAGATCCATTCCGATCAGGGAAGATACTTCATCTCTGCTGTGTTTAAGGGCCTATGTGATATCCTCAAAATTGAGAAAACTCGAACGACACCACTACACCCACAATCGGACGGCATGGTGGAGAGATTCAACAGGACAATCCTTAATAATCTCTCGCTTATGGTCTCCAAAAATCAACAGGATTGGGACAAGAAACTTCCTCTGTTCCTGCTGGCCTACCGCAGTGCTGTCCACGAGACCACCGGATATTCCCCATCACAGATGCTCTTCGGCCGAGAGCTTCGGCTGCCTTGTGATCTCGTCTTCGGTCTCCCTCCAGATGCGCCTTCATCGCCTGAGGAGTACGTCCAGGATCTCCAGGCCCGGTTGGAGGACGTTCATCACTTCGCACGGGAGCGAATCAACATCGCGACGGAGAAAATGAAGACCCGATACGACACAAGGTCCACTGGCCATGACTTTCAAGAAGGTGACAAGGTGTGGCTATGGAATCCCATCCGACGTAAAGGTCTGTCACCCAAATTGCAGTCGCATTGGGATGGACCCTACACAGTTCTCCACCGGCTGAACGACGTCGTAGTGAGGATCCAGAAGTCATCACATTCAAAACCTAGGGTTGTCCATTATGATCGGCTAGCCCCATACTATGGCCATAGTTCGTAAAATAAATCTAAAGCTACCATGGTAATTTGTTTGTAAATTTTGTAAATAACTTTTGCCTTTAATTGTCTGTAATATGACTTTATCAATGTTAGTGTTTCTTTCATGTTCTCATTGTTATTGTTTATCATGTTTATGATTGGTCATCATGTAATGTGTGTATCTGTAAGTTTTCCCTTGCTTCCTTTCTGGGGATTGTACTGCCCGGTACGTGCAGTCCTTGGGAAGGGGGCAATGTTACAAATCTTGTAAATAGTTGTTGTTTTTCCTGCCTTGCTTTATTTTCATTAGTTTTGGTTTTATCTGGCGACATGTTGCAAATGTATCTGAAGATATCACTTTTATCATCTGTATACCGGCCCTGAAACACTTTGCAGTTTTTACACTTGCCCTAACTTTAATAAGCGTGAAGACATTTTCGCGTGGTTTTTTTTCTTATCGCTAGAATTTGAATGGATTGTTCAAAGTTATGAATGAAACAAAATATTCCAGGTTTTTCTCGAATATTGTCGTAATTTCTTTCCGTGTATAAATAGCTGGCCTTGAACACAAGTCAGTCAGTTGTTTTCAGATTTGATCTGGTGACTCGTTTTTATTCGCTTTGAGCGGATGTTTGTTTTGCTTTTGTAATTGCTTAATTACTGTTCGCGTTAGATACGTGGTGCTGAATTACTGTTGAGAGTACAGTGTACTGTTTGCTGCTTAATTGCTGATGTTTAGCAATTGTTTTCTGCTCTTATTTTAAATAGTGTACATACTTGTAAATAAATTTATAGTTACTTCCTCAAGATTGGAATGCTCATTTGAAAAAAGTTGAAGGTGCTACGGACTCGTTACAATATTTTAGCTTTGCAGCTGCAACCCGTTAAAAACAAGTACTTTGACTATAGAACTACAAAGTAAGAAGTTTTAAATCGTTTTTGTTAAAAATTTATGACAACCTGAAATAAAGGGAAAAAAATTGCCCATCGCGTTTTTTCGCAAGTTTAGATGCGTGCTACACAAAATCTAAAAAGCGCAATCTCACAAAAAATACTAGAGAGTATTGACAACTAAAGGTACTTTAAGGTCCTAAAAAGTAGGTCTCCAGTGTGATAAAATTTTCTGCAACCATAACCTAAACATTGCAACTCGTTTCACGAAGCTGATCCGCCATTTTGGACCACATTTTTTGTGGGATCCTAGCTCCTCCAGATTTGGATCTTGGGAGCTAAAAATTTGCACAGGTTAGTTTCATAGGTACGTCTACACCTCTGTAAAATTTCATTCAAATCGGATATGGTCGAGTAGGGACGATTTGAAAAATTGGTCCTGTTGACGTGGAATGACTCTATTGTAATATCATGGAATTAAAGGTAAGATTTTAAAGTCTTTAAAAAATAATAATGAATTTTAAATAAATAAGTAACAATTAAAAAAAACACGCTTCTGTATTTACGGAGTTTTTTGAAATGTCCGTTTTCAATTCTTAAAGTACTGTGGAGGCTAAATCGGCGCCCTTCGACTCAGACTTCCCACGCCTTTTCGACCACCCAGTCCGGCCCTGCGAAGGACAGATTTTAAATGCACATGATCTATTTCAATTTGCCTCTCAAAACATAAAGGGGATACAGATGTTTTTTGTTACAGCAGTGGAAGTGGTTGCAAATGAAGATTTTTTAAAGCAAAGATATGAAAGAGCCTTAATAATAGTAGGCAGCAGAGAGAATTACTTCTTCAAGCCATTAGACACGATGGGTATATTAGTGAAGAAGGTTTCTGTGTTTGAAAAACCTTTTGTTGACACTGTCGGAACATCGTAGAAATAAAGATTCATGGAATTTTTATGCTTTCATTTGATAACAAATTATAAAATGTTGCGTAGATTTCATAATAATGGAAACCAAATATAAAATTTTTCCAACCACCAAGAGCTCGCGAGTCTTTCTTTGTCAAACCATGAATAAAAGTATATTTAAAGACATTTCAATTTACTTTATCGTAATTCCTGTCGGTTGATGAAGTGGCTAGCAAATAATTACTGAAGAGTAAAATAATTATGCAGCGACTTTTCACTACCAAAGCATGCAAGCAATAGAACAATATAAAACTACCATAAAGTATTTGAATGTAATAAATAGGATACATTTTCATCTGCTTGTGACGTGTGATGCTGAGTGAATCTCAAATTTAAGTTTCAAAAGTTGATTTTAAAGTAAAGTTTTTTGAAAAAAACATGTTATATTTTTATTTCAAAATAACAAAAAAACTTCGTTCTAATTTCTTGATCATAAAAACATCATGATGTTTTCATTATGGAAAAAAATGGCGCAGTTGTTAACTGGTAATCCGGAGATATGACCTATTGATCATACCAACTGAAAAAACACGTTTGATTTTTTTATTCCAAAACTACAAAAAGCACCCTCCTAATTTTTTATACATGAAAAGGGTATGATGTTGTCATCACAGAAAAAAAGTGTCGTGCAGTTCTTAGTTGGTAGTCCGGAGATATGACCTATTGATCATACCAACTGAAAAAACACACTTGAATTTTTTATTCCAAAACAACAAAAAACACCCTCCTAATTTTTTATACACAAAAAGTATATGATGTTGTCATCACTGAAAAAAAAAATTGGACAGTTCTTAGTTGGTACTCCGGAGATATGACCTATTGAACATACCAATTGAAAAAAACACAAAATCTGACTTCAGACGACCATTGGCAAAATTCTATTTTTCACAATCTCATTTTTGTCACTAATATTGAAGGAAAAAACAATTATCTTTGAAATGATACGTAAACTGGCTTAATTGAATGAAAAATGAGGAAGTTATAGAGTTTTTTCTAAATGCATACCAAAAATAAAAAAGCAAAAATTCTGAAAAAATCAAAATTTCAAAAAATTCTACAACCCTAAATTTTTATTCAAAAAATCTAAAAAAATTAATTTGAGTTTATCTCATAGGTATCTATTCATAAAAAAATATTGAACAAAATCCGAGACATGACGGCACGGCCGACTATTTAAATTAGGCGATTTGACGTGGAATGAGCCCTCTCCTACTCTTTCGCCCTCCTTATTGCCATGGTTACTGCATTTGTTTCCCCGCATAGGGTAGACTGGGTTGACCAACCAGTGAATGAACATTTGAAGCGATTTTTTTCAATTTCAGAAATTCATAGCGTTGTTAAAAATTGTAGCATTTGCCACATGAGAGTAAAAACGCTTTAGAGAATATACAGGATTAAAAAAAAAAAAAAAAAAAATTGAAATGGGAGGTTAAAGCGAAAAAAGTGCTCAAACCCGCCAGTGAAGGAACACCCGTACCAGTGGACAAGCACAGCATTTTCTTTCTGTGCATTTGTGTAGAAAGAAGTTACTTCAGCCTATTTCCGCAAGAAAAATGTTTTTAAAAACTAATATTTCAAAAAAAAAATTACAAGACGTTCTTTTTCACTGGAAACTGGAAGTGTTCATTTATTGGTCGCTCTACCTTACTGTCTGACCACGGATAAAATGGTTAGATTAGATTTAGTTGAACAAGTGGATGCATCTCTTACAGTTTTCAGGGATGTCGATGTCAACTGTGTGTCAGATGTGTGTTAACCTCCAAATCAAGCAGCGTCACATTGAAATCATTCACCCCCCCCCCTTTTAAATAGACTGGTCGTACCCAGACAACCACAAATATCTATTAGACATCCAAACAGGTCTACCACATGTCCCGATATCTGATGGATATTTTGGCTGTCTGGTAGATATCCAGAAATAACCGAGTCATGAATATGGAGTTTTTTTCAGATCTACAAGCTGTCCAGGCTCTTACATGTTTTGGATATGGATATTTGAATAGCTTATGGATATCTAGGAATTTCCAAGTCTTGGATTTGGATATTCAGCATAGCTTCTAGATATTGGACTTCTACATGTTTTGGATTCCACAGCAACTGCCCTACAAGCAAAACTTCTTGCAACAATCTTGACGGATCTTGATATCGTATTGACGGCGTCAAGATTGTGTATTTAATCTCGCATAAAGATTGTTATAACAATCTTTAATATCAATCAATGTTGATTTTGTCTTGCAATATCAAGATTGCATAAAGACTGTTATAACAATCTTTATGCAATCTTGCATACATCTTGACATATCAATTTTGATTTATTGCAATATCAAGATTGCATAAATCTTGTCAGCGTCAAGATCATTAGCGCGCACAATAGGAGAGAGGCGCATGCGCGGAGTTTTACCCAGCATTCTGTTTTTTTTTTTTTTTTTTTTTTTTTTTGTTACCTTCTTCAACGCGAAGCGAGCGCTGCACGTGGAGACGTGGATACGATTTAGGCTTCGTTAAAATTCGGTTGCTTCATTGTGTGCAATATTATTGTATTTTATTTATGATCCTATTACTGCATTTATTTGATGACGCAGTGCTATACAATCCATATCGCGACCGATTAGCGATGAATTGCAGACATGGGTGACAATAAAGATTTTCGTTCCTAAACGTGGCAGACAACAAGGGATTACATGCAAAGATTCTATCATAATCACTCTTAAAGCTCACGAGTAAGCTAAATTTTATTCATTATTTATGTTCTTCTTTAAGATAAATTGATTTTTTGTCTAAACTGTTTTTAAAGCTGACATCTATCTAGAATGTAACTTGAATTTTTTGTTGATTATCTCGGTACAATTTATGCTCCTCAATAATCCTAACTAGGCATTTTAGGTCTTTGTAGTACTAAAATAATCATAAATTCAAAAATCAATAAAATATTGTACCATATTTTTATCAAGCGCACTTCTATTAAGCTTAAAATAATTTTTCAATATGAAGAAGAAAAGAATTAATATTGATCTCTAAAAAATTAAATAAATTTAAAAAAAATTTCAATTAAGATAAATAAAGTTGTAACTAAGTTCTTAACACTTTTTTGAAGTCTACAAGCTAAAATGAAACATCAGATTTAAGATGTAAAGTTTAATCTAAGTTAATGTAGACATTTTCATTAAATACAATTAAATTGCAATTAGAATAAACAAAAATATCTTCATGTGAAATTCCGATCATGTGTCAACCTTAAAAATATTCTTCATCTAGAAAAATAATCAATATCGAAGAATAACAGAAATAGTTTAAGAATGAAATTTAATTCGTGAATTTGAAATGAAAATAACATAAAAATTTAAATAAAACACCTTGCACACAGATTGTCATGACAAGAAAATGCCAAGATCTTGATATTTTCTTGTTATAACAATCTTTATGCAAGATTACAAAAGCAATCTCATCTTGCATAGAGATTGTCATGACGAGAACTTGATATTTCCTTGTTATAACAATCTTTATGCAAGATTGCGTATCAAGAAAATAACAACGCATCTTGTTATTTTCTTGATATTAGGTTGCATGCTCCTTGTCAGACAATCTTGTGGCAAGACTCTGACAGTCGAAAATCAGTAACATTAGTACAGCAGATATATGACCGAATTGTGCCTTTAATGATAGAAACATGAAACTTGGCTCACGTATAATACACATCAAAAGATTTAATTCTGGATACGCGGCCATCTGAGATTTCGTCTATTGGAGTAATGGCAGCCGTCAAACTGCTAAATTTTCGTACTTTTTTCGAATTTTCTCCATTTTGACCATGAAAAAGTACGTTTTTGACAAACATCATGCATTACACATTTAAACTACATTAAATTTGCTACAAGTTGATACCAAAATGGACTAGCTAGCTATAATAGTTTTTGAGATACAGCTTCTCAAAGTTTCACAAATTCTCCAAATTTTACATTTTTTGTTGATTTCCTTGTTGTATCATACATGCAAATGTCTAGATATCTTCAATAACCTGTATTATAGTACAGCAGATATGTGACCAAATTGTACCTTTAATGATAGAAACATAAAACTTGGCACACGTGTAATACACATCAAGAGATTTAATTTTGGATACGCGGCCATCTGAGATTTCGTCTATTGGAGTAATGGCAGCCGTCAAACTGCTAAATTTTCGTACTTTTTTCGAATTTTCCCCATTTTGACCATGAAAGAGCACGTTTTTGACAAATATCATATTATACATATTTAAACTACATTAAATTTGCTACAAGTTGATACCAAAATGGACTTGTTAGCTATAATAGTTTTTGCGATACAGCTGCTCAAAATTTCACAGTCTCCAAATTTGGACATTTTTAGTTGATTTCCTTGTTTAATCATATATGCAAATGTCTTTATATCTTCAATAAGCTGTATTGTATAAGTAGTGAAGTAAAAATTTATTGAATTTAACATTTTGAAGAGACTGGGAGATTGAGTAAACGTTTTGAGGGAGGGGGGAGGTTTCTGTTCACAACCAGAGAACTGATATCCAAAAGAGAGAGGATATTGAAATCCAAAGCTTCCTCTGAATATATTTAGAGTTCCTTCAAACCTTTTTAAATCATGTTAAATGACAACTGTTTAAGAGTTATTGTTGTTTCATGCATAAAGAGTGTGCTCCTCGTAATTATATATATTAGAGTTTAATTACAATACAGTCGAACCTCGTCAATTCGAACACGCTTAAAATGAATTACGTCTAAGACGAACTGCCGATCCCGGTCCTATTTTAACTACACATACGTTATTTATTGTTTTTTGGATTAAATGAAATGCGCTTAAGACGAATTAATTTTAAAGGTCCATCTATGTTCGTTTTAACGAGGTTCGACTGCAAATTTATTTAAATATTCAAGAAATTAATGAATCATTTAAAGAAAAAAAGAAGACACAGTGTCACTCTGATTGCCGACCTCATATTGAAACGAACTTCACTTTTCAAAAAGCCATTTAAATTTAAACATATTTAATTCTTTTCGAGAGGACATGGTAAACACGGAAAAGGAAATGTAACCTTTACTAGTAAAATTTTATAGTCGTAAAAGCAGAAAAATGAGTTAAAATTGGAACTTATTTTAAGATCCTTATGCTAAAATCAATTAAGTATTTTAATTGTTAACAAATTGCAACTGACAACATATAAATCATTTTCTTTCCTTGCCGGCAAACAATGACATCGGTTTCCAATCTTGTAAACTTAAAGCTTAGCCACATTTGCTAAAAAGCGTTATATTTCGAGTTCTTTATGACATGGAAGTTAAAAACAAATTCCATCAAAAGCAGAAAGTTTTTCTCTTTTTTTTTGGAACTATTCTTTTAAATTTTCAAGTATGCTTTCACTTCAAAAATCGCAAAAAACAATTTAAAAGTTTTTAGTTAATATCTTCGTTAGTTAAGGTTTTCCGAAGACGTGACCTAGATAAGCACATTCTCGACAGACTCACCTTTCGAATTTTTTTTTTTAATCGGTCCATCCGTTTAAGCGCTAGAGTGCCACAGACACATACACAGATACAAAGGTCAACAGATGCACAGATCGACAGACACGTCAAACTTATAACCCCCTTCCTTGTTTTCCCGGATGTTAAAAACAAAAGAGAAAAAAGACATATTCAGGAGCAGCAACTTTGAATGTCCGTCATTACTGAAATATAGGAATCTGGGGTGTAATGTAATGTAATATGCAAAAACTTACATGGTTGAATATCCAGAATTACCACATTATATATTTAATACCTGTATCCAAATTTGTAAGCAACTACTATTCAAGGCACAATTCCATCAATTTGGTCATATATCTGCTGCGCATTTTTGGGCGATAAAAAAAGAACTATGAAACGCCCCTAGCGGTTAAAGTTAAAATTCGTTAGAAAAAAATAATGCAATAGAACTTTAATATAGAAGGGTATTAAATTCCGTGATTTTTTTCGCAACGTACTCTTATTAACATTGTGAATAACGAAACAAAGAAGTACATAATACGTTACTCAGAGGCCGGAATTTCGAACGTCCGCCATTACTGAAATATTCGAAATCTCAGATGGCCGCGTATCCAGAATTACTCGTTAATATATATAGTATGTGCACCCCAAGTTATTTGCTTCTATCATTAAAGGCACAATTCCACTATTTTTTGTCACATATCTGCTGCACTACATAACAATCTTGAGGCAAGATTGCCTTCTTGACACGTCAATCTTGAGGCAAGAAGTTTTGCTTGCTGGGTGTGGGAAGACAATAGTTTCTTCTAGTTGTACATTTGTAGAAGCAAAATGGGAGGAGAAGACCATAACGCCGTACATAGGGCGGATCCAAAACTTGTTCAATGAAGGGCGGTTGACTTTTATTCGTTACTTTTTACTGTGCATACTGGTTTGTAAATATGGATCACATAAGTTTCGGAATTCAATTTCGATACATTTCCGAAGCAAAGCCCAAATTTCCTTCCTTCAACCTCATTATAACTCGTCTGAAATTCAGTTGTTCGAGCTGTCATGGTTGAAAATATGCCCGCCCCTGGTGCCGTAACCATGACAACAAAATGGGGAGAGGGCGGGAAAGTTATTTATCCTTGAAGTGCCAATTCTCGTTACAATTATACGTAATTGTAACGAGTATACGTCACTTTTTGTTTCTTAAAATTTACGTTCTTACAATGACATCGCTCCGAGGATATGAGGAGAACAAAACTCACGATTCCTTTCTGTCCGTCCCTCACGTTCTCCCTGGTCGTCTCCTCTGTGGGCAGGCAGACGGGCTGCACCCTGGTCGTCAGTTCCACGGGGCTCTCTAATTGGAGGAGGGCGATGTCGCCGTCAAAGTGGATGAAGTCGTATGCTTCGTTGATGACGATCTGCTTCACCTGGGAGAAACACGGGCGCTCGCTATTAAGTATTCAAAACATACAGTGCGAGAAATTGTTACGATTCGAGTTAATTTGATTTTCTAAAATGCATAATTTTTGCATATAATTTTTACTCGATCTACGTTTTTCGTTCTTGCATCAAGATCACGTTACGCATATGTAAATTGCTGGCAGCATGTAAGATCGCTACCGGCACTTTGCATCGCTCGTACATGCTTTTCAATTTGTCGGCGACTCGGTTGAGTCGACCAATATTTAAGCCGATAGTTTCGGCTTAAATATTCCTTCAGAATGAAATTCGTGCTAAGAAAGGTATTCATTTTAAATAAGTTCATCACGAATAAAGCAATTAGTTTTACTTTGGCTATTGTGTTCACTGACGAGACTACAGTCTGGACTTTGTAAGCTGATCCAATACATGCAGCTCAACAGAAATGAGTGTTGTTTTTGCGGTACAATACTGGCGGCAGACGTTCCGGTTTGAAACTGTTCAATGCACGGTAATGAACTGCAATTTTGCAGTTTGTTTCTGTAAAATTAGCAATTTTACAGTTTACTATACTGTAAAACTAGCATTTTTGTAGTTTACTAATATAGAACTAGCAATTTTACTTTTTATTACTGTAAAGTAAGCAATTTTACAGTTTGTTGCCATAAAATTGGCTGCACTATACAGTAAAAATGACAGTATAATACCGGCAGCAAAGGTTCCAGTTTAAAACTATAAAATGCACAGCAATATGAACTGCAAAACTAGCAATTTTACAGTTTCTTACTATAAAGTAAGCCATTTTTCAGTTTATTGCCGTAAAGTTTAATTGTATCATACTGTAAAAACAACAGTGTAATACTGGCAGCAAAAGCTCCAGTTAATTACTGTGAAGCAGCAATTTTGCAATTTATTACTGCAAGTTTACAGTTTATTACCACAATTTTACAATTTATTACTGAAAATTTGCAGTATATCACCACAATTTGACAGTTTATCACCACAACATTAGCTGTATTATACTGTAAAAACAACAGTATAGTACGGGCAGCAGAGGTTCCAACTTAAGACCGTAACATTCACAGTAATGAACTGTAGAGCTAGCAATTTTACAGTTTCTTATTGTAAAGTTGGAATTTTTACCGTTTATTGCCGTAAAATTCAGCCGTATCATACTATAAAAACAACAGTATATTGCTGGTAGCAGAGGTTCCAGTTGAAAATTGCAAAATGCACAGTAATAAAACTGGAACCTCTGCTGCCAGTATTATACTGTTGTTTTTACACTATAATACAGATAATTGTATTGTAATATGGCTAATTTTACAACAACAAACTGTAAAATAACTAGTTTTACTGTGTGTGGGCAAGAGAGTCTCGCCCACTGGAAGATGAAGCAAAAAAAGAGCTCTACACACTACCCCACTCACCTGTCTCACCTGCACGTACTCATCGTCCCTAGCGAAACTGCGATAAAACTTCCCGCAGAACAGCAGCAGCTCCCTGGGCTCCATGGCGACGCTGGAGAACTTCTTGGTGACGCAGTGCGCGGCGGTCAGGGCCCACAGCTCGCTGAGGAGGACGGCCCCGCAGATGAGCTGGGGGCCCCCGGGGCCCTTCAGGGTCAGGCCCACCTGCCATGGCCAGTGCCCCAGCTGGCTGGCCTGGCCGTTCACGACGAAGGGCGTACGGGGGGCGTCGGAGCGGCCGCAGTCTGGAAAAGAGGGAGGAATGATTTTAAGATTTTTTTTTTTGCTTCAAAGTTATAAGTTACAAGGAACTTTTATAAATTTCCAAAACGTTATGATTTTCAAATGTATTGTTTATTATCATCATTTTCTTTTTCAATTCCTAATATCATAACGGTTATTTTATGTCTTTAAATTGACCTCCATGAAAATAGATTGATAAATCAAACAACAACGCCACCGTTTCGTCCCATGTGAAGCTTGTATATTTTTCATTAAAAAATAATATTTTTAAATGATGGTGAAGTTTTTTTGCCGAAGAAACACCGCACCGGTTTCTCACTTCTTAATCGAAAAAATTTCATTCATTCCTCCTTAAAATTACAACTTTTTAATAAGCGTCAAGCACGAGACAAGAGTCCGGCTTTTTCATGAAATTTCCCACAGAAAATATACGATAGTGCAATAATGAAAAAAAAAATAGATTTGCAGTAATCGAAAGAGCGCGGTAAAACGTGGTTATATCTCACATAAATTATTTGCCCTCGTGGGGGGGGGGGGAATTTAGGGAAAAATTAGACATATTTCACGTGATTTGTAGATGGATGGCTTGCACACACAAAAGCATCCCCTCTCCAGTTTTTTGCCAATTTTTCTTTATTTTGGCGATTTCGTCAGCCTTTAAAACCTTACTAGCTGCCAGGACAGCTAGATAAGCTCACTGCGGCATGTTGATGCATAACGTCCCCCTTCTCTAACTTTTACCTCATTCTGAAGTTATATTATTTGATATAATTTAATGTTCATTCGATTTCAAGACATACCACACACGTGGCCCGGCGTTGCACGGGCACGTTGTGCCTTGAAAGCAGTGAGGAAAATTTCAAGGAACTACTCCCCGCCAAGGCGGCTCGCTAAGAGGCGCCTTTTCGTTTTTGCCCCTACAAGCAAAACTTCTTGCAACAATCTTGACGGATCTTGATATCGTATTGACGGCGTCAAGATTGCGGATTTAATCTTGCATAAAGATTATTGTTATAACAGTATTTATGCAATCTTACATACATCCTGACATATCGATATTGATTTCGTCTTGCAATATCAAGATTGCATAAGGATTGTTATAACAATCTTTGTGTGATCTTGCATACATCTTGACATATCAATATGGATTTCGTCTTGCAATATCAACATTGCATAAATCTTGTCAGCGTCAAGATGTTCTTGACATCTCATCGTCGCCGTCAATATCATTAGCGCGCACAATAGGAGAGATGCGCATGCGCGGAGTTTTACACCCAGCATTCCGGTTTTTTTCCTTCTTCAACGCGAAGCGAGCGCTGCACGTAGAGACGTGGATACGATTTAGGTTTCGTTAAAATTCGGTTGCTTCATTGTTGTGTGCAATATTATTGTTTTAGAGTTATTTTTTGTGATCATATTACTGCATTTATTCGATGACGTGGTGCTATACAATCCATATCGCGACCGATTAGCGATCAGGTGATCATTAGCAGAAATGGGTGATAATAAAGATTTTCGTTCCTAAACGTGGCTGACAACAAGGGATTAGGGTCATTCCATAGTGACTAACGTAACATTCAGATCAGATTTTGTAACTGTTTTTACTTGTAACTTTAAGGATAAAAAATATTTTTTAGTTATGCTGGTGGATTTACAATGTACATGGTATCTATGCATCATTTCTGCTGAGAATTTAAAACAAAGTTACTGACAGTAAATATTTTTTCAACCAAAATAGCAGCGTGACTAACGCAACATTTTTGCAACCCTGAAAAATAATGCTCATGTTATGAGGCAAAAATTTCTCAAAGTTAAGCAAGTGTTGAAAATTAAATGATATATTTGAAAAATGCGTAAAGTTGGCTTTTAACCCTTTAAGCGGTTTGCCCGTACAGTGTACGTGCTAACCGAAATTGACCTCATCTGGTTTGCCCGTACGGCGTACGGGCATCGATATTTTCTGATTTCCTTTTCTGGTTTGCCCGAACTGTTCATTGTTGAAAGAGACTATTTAGCAGTATTATTTTTCAACAGATGGTGTGGTTTGTCCATGTAAATGAAATGCTTTTCATCCGAGTTTTTCTATGTAGCGGGAAAGCGGGAAGTTTTTGTTCCACTATATGACTAGACACTATGAAAAAGACTTCTGAACTGTTTGGAAAATGGTAAATTTCAAAATTCATAGTAAGTGTGAGAGAAATTTTTGCATAATTTGTAATCCATTCTTTACTGCAGAATGTACTTAAAAAAAGCACACATTTAGGATTTTGTGACCAAAATTGTAAAATAAAAAATGTTGTAAAAACATTAAAAAAAAAAAAAAATTCTTAATATTCTTATTCTGTTAAGTATGGTACTTAACTATATGCAATAAAAAATATGTCTGTTTTGGAAACATTTCTGGTAAAATAATTGACCGCTTAAAGGGTTAAAAATATAAAACACATTTATTAAATCTTAATTTTTTTTAGTCTTAAGAGTCACTTTTACTCAAGATGACGTGTAACTAACGCAACGTAACTAACGTAACCATCAAATAACAAGCAGTAGAAACATTACAAACTATTTATTATGGATAATCTCAGTGATAATTGCAATACTTTTTCAATTTTTGTCAACTTTTTAGGTTGTATGATTTTTATTTATTTATTTATTGATTGATTTTTTGATAGTTTTTTTACTTCGTTTTTTTTTCTTCGGCTCAGGTTGACATTTCTATGGAACATATTTCTATGGAATGCCCGATTACATGCAAAGATTTTATCATAATGACTCTTCAAGCTCACGAGTAAGCTAAATTTTATTCATTAATTATTAATGTTATTCTTTAAGATAAATTGATTTTTTGTCTAAACAGTTCTTTTTAATACTGACTACATCTAGAATGTAACTTGAATTTTTTGTTGATTATTTCGGTGCAATTAATGCTCCTCAATTAATCCTAACTAGGCATTTTATGTCTTTGTAGTACTAAATGAATCATAAATTTAAAAATAAATCAAATATTGCACCATATTTTTATCAAGCCCGCTTCTATTAAGCATAAGGAATAATAATAATAATAATAAGAAGAAAAGAATTAATATTGATCGCAAAAAAATTCAATTAAAATAAATTTAAAAAAAAATTAATTAAAATAAATAAAGTTATAGCTAAGTGTTTAACACTTGTTTGAGGTCTGCAAGCTAAAATGAAACATCAGATTTAAGATGCAAAGTTTAAGATGCAAAGTTAATGTAGACATTTTCATTAAATACAATTAAATTGCAATTAGAATAAACAAAAATATCTTCATGTGAATTTCCGATCATGTGTCAGCCTTAAAAAAATTCTTCAGCTAGAAAAATAATCAATATTGAAGAATAACAGAAATAGTTTAAGAATGAAATTTTATTCGTGAATTTGAAGTAAAAATAACAAATAAATAAATAAATAAAACTCCTTGCATACAGATTGTCATGACAAGAAAATGCCAAGATCTTGATATTTTCTTGTTATAACAATCTTTATGCAAGATTACAAAAGCAATATCATCTTGCACAGAGATTGTCATGACAAGAAAATGTCAAGATCTTGATATTTTCTTGTTATAACAATCTGTATGCAAGATTACAAAAGCAATCTCATCTTGCATAGCGATTGTCATGACAAGAAAATGTCAAGATCTTGATTTTTTCTTGTTATAACAATCTGTATGCAAGATTACAAAAGCAATCTCATCTTGCATGGAGATTGACATGACAAGAAAATTTCAAGATCTTGATATTTTCTTGTTATAACAATCTTTATGCAAAATTGCAATAACAACCTATCTTGTTATTTTCTTGATATTAGGTTGCATGCTCCTTGTCAGACAATCTTGTGGCAAGGCTCTGACAATCGAAAGTCTGTAACATAACAATCTTGAGGCAAGATTGATGCAATATTGCCTTCTTGACACATCAATCTTGATGCAATCTTGAGGCAAGAAGTTTTGCTTGCTAGGGTCTGCATCAAAAAATCATTCGAATTGTTGAGATGTTGCACTGGCACTTCGCGCTTACAAAATGGTGAGGAAAGTTTCAGTAAGTTCAGCTCGCTCAAAGGAAATAAGCAAACATAGATACTCAGCTTTTAATATAAGTAGATAGCTTTTCATCTAATTTATATTTCAAAAAATTACAAGTAGCTAGCGATAAAAATACAACGTACGTGACCCGCTAATGAGTTTCATATTTGATTTAGTTAAGCCTTCATTCAAAATTCTCATTATCATTGTTATTACTGTTTCATAGCAACCACGTTTTGCAACAATGGATTTCATATTTAATCATTTAGGCCTAATCGCTTTAAATTTGACTACTTATTAATTATTATCTTCGTTAATTAAAATCGTATAATAATATAAATTAAAACTAATGAAGCCTGAAAATTTACCTATCTATCGGTACCTGGTTCGACTTTCAGTTCATTGGCGTTCAGGAGAAAGAAGCGTGACATAGATAGATAGTTAGAAAGAAAGATATGTAGAAAGATACTCAGTTTTTAATATAAGTAGATATCTCGATAATGGGCGGACGTGGTCAAATAATTTTTACATCAAATATATGTCTCCATGTTTTCTTTCGATTAGTACCCATTTTAACATTTTTCATTATTACACTATTCGTGTGCGAATTGCAGTTGAATCTCGTTAGTGCGAATACGCTTAAAACGAATGACTGTCCGATCCCGCCCTATTGTATGTGTTCAACTGTTTTTCGAATAAGACGAACTGATTTTAAAGGTCCCTTGTAATTTGTTCTTTTGTTCTAACGAGGTTCTACTGCATTACAATGCTAGGAATCTTAACCCCGGAATCCCTGCAGCGGGCCAGGAAGCAGAAGTACTGCAGCACCGGGGCGCGAAAGGTTTGCTGACTGCCAACTTAAAAGAGGGACGACAAGTTTGAAGTCCAAAACGAAAACATATAGCAACTTGTCATTGCCCCCCCCCCCCCCCTCCAAAAAAAAAAAGAAAAATGTGCGATATATCCGAGTCCATAAGAAGTAACGTTAAATTAACGTACAAGTTAATGACATGTGTACCCACAAAAATATTAGTTTATCTTCATATTCGGACAATTTTTTGATAAACAGAAACAAAATAGATTAATTTTAAATAACAAATAGATTTTTTTCAATTAAAAAAATAATCTAAAATATTCCGACAATTTTATCCTGAAATATGAATCGAAAGTTGCAGCTTTAACTGCAATAACTTTAGATGCACAGAGATTGATTAAACTAGATTGATTAAAAGAAGAAAATTCCTTTTCTATTTTTTTTTTTTTTTTGTTCTGTGATGTTGAATGTGAAAACATCTTTAAAAAAACCAAAAATGCATAATTTTTCTGGACGCGATGGTAGAGCGCGATATATCCGATCGAGCGGTATAACGAGGCGCGATTCAATGATGTACTCAAAATCTCAGTCCTAGAGTCCTAACCTGGCACGCAGGCTGGCTGGTACCCACTCCAGGTCCTAGAGGAAAGACAGGTCTGGTACTCGGATCCGTACAGCTTGTAGAACCGGGACTTGCAGCGGTACTGTACACGAGTACCCACGGGGAAGGTATCGTTGCTCTCCTGGTACTGACGGGCAGAGTGAAGCAAGTACAGTTTCTCCGTCAGAGAGCTGGGGAAACAGAAATATGATTAAGACACAAATACGTAATTACATATACCATATTATATATAAAATGTATACATGTCTATCTATCTGCCTAATCTATATCTAGTTATTGATCAATCTATCTGTCTGTCCTCTGTCCAATGCATGTCTAGATCTATACATTAGGGTGGGGCGAAAAGTAAAAAGTTTTTCAGATCAACTTCTAATAGTTGCCAAAAGTTGTCTTTGGTGATAGTTAGCTTTTGTGCAAAATTTGAGAAAAATCGGTTAATATCTTCAGGGGGCGCTGCGATCGCAAAGTTTTATCATAGCTTTTATCGGGATTTTATGGTTAAAATATGAAAAACAATGCCGTTAGCTAATCTCATTGCATTTTTTTTATTCATAAAATGTATTCATGCATTCAAAGCATATGAAATAACTCACAAAAAATAATTTTATATGATATATTTATATTTCAAGCATTTAAAAAGAAAAAAATGTGGAAAAAAGTTATTTTTAAAAAATATAAATATATCATATAAAATAATGTTTGTGAGTCATTTCATATGCTTTTAATGCATGAAAACATCTTTTGAGTAAAAGAAACGCAAAGAGACTAGCTAAAGGCATTCTTTTTGATATTTTAACTATAAAAGCCATAACAAATCTATGGTAAAACTTTGCGATCGCAGCGCCCCCTGAAGATATTAACCGATTTTTCTCAAATTTTGCACAAAAGCTAACTATCACCAAAGACAACTTTTGGCAACTATTAGAAGTTGATCTGAAAAACTTTTTATTTTTCGCCCCACCCTACTATACATACCTATCTTTCTGTCTATCTAGCTACCTATGTCGATATATTTACCTCATTCAGTCTACACTGTTCAAAATTTTCCTGAAATTTTACGGTAAAAGTTACTGGCATCCATGTTGCCGGTAACTTTAACCGTAAAATATTTTTTTACTGTAAAATTTTACGGAAGAGAAAACGAGAATCGAAAAGCGCGAGATACGAACGACAAGAATCGAACCCAGGACCCAATTTTTACACACTGCTGCACGGTAGCAGATGCACGGTACCAGATGAGACACATCAGGAGAGCGGAAATAGGGTATCATGTGCATCGCACAATAAGTCACGTGGTGATCCATTGGTGCTGCAATCGCATTTTTTTTATCGGTACAATTCACTGTAAATTTTTTTTGTACTGTAAACGCTACATTTTACTGTAACATTTACCATAAAAGCTTCCCGAATTTTTAACAGTGTATCTGTATCTATCACACTCAGTCTATCTGTATCTATCTGTCAAATGTATATCTGCATATAACTTTCTATCAAACAAAAACATCTAGCTATCTATGACTATCTCTATCATTCAATCTGTATCAAACTAAATCTATCTATCAGGGCCGCTACCAGACGGTTGCTTCGGACAGGGTTGCAGCAGCCCATTTAGCGCTGCGAGAGGCAGCCAAATAAGGAAAAGTGTTCCCGCCAGTTGGCGAGAGGACAAAAGGTGTAACCCCAAATTTGGATTATATAAGAAAGGAATTTTCGCGTTCACTTGTCTTGAATTACATCTCGGGCAATCGCCGATCCCCTGGTTCCTCAATTATTATGTTTTTAACTATTGATTTTAAAGTTTACTACATTCTATGAGTTTTAGAGTTTTAATAAATGTTTTATATTTTTACTGCTGTATTTAATGAAGTTGCAACAGGGTTTTACCAACTCATTCTTCGCGAAATCGATATCTATATATACATAAATGACAACTTTTGTATCGGGGTAATCTTCAAAACTACTGGACCGATTTTAACCATTTTTTCAGCGTAGATAGCAGCTACATTAACAGGAATCAGGATAGGCTATAATTTATTTCGAAAATACTTAGTTGAAAAAAAATATTATGGAAATCAGTAAATTTCATGAAATTTCCCCATTAAATGATTAAATTTTCAATCCATTGTTGCAAAAATTTGGTTGCCTCGCAACAACAATATTAATAGTGATCATGATGAAAATTTTGAACCAAGGCTTTTCTCTGGAGTAAGTATGAAATTTATTGCTTTCTTAGGATTTTTATATTCTTCTATGCCAATAATCGATACCGGGTCAAATAAAAAGATAATTGATTTTGGAAACAGTTAGAAAATAGAAAGTGATTTTTTGGAAAATCAGACGGCTAAAATAAATAACGCATTTAAGTTTGATTTCACGTTCTCCTCCACAACCAGTTAATCTACCGCATGGTCACAAAAAATAGCTTTGAGAAATATGATTCTACTGGGCTTAGTTGAAAGTCATATATTTATTTTCTTGGATTTGGCATGTTGCATTTAAACCCGTGCGACGCCGAGCACATGTGATAAATAAAACTTCTTTATTCTATTGCTTTCTGTTGCAGTAGATGCTCAAGGGGCATTAACACAAAACATAAACTATCTTTCCAATGAAGGAGAAAATTCTGATGCCCTTCGCCGTAGTTAAAAAGGCGTATTGTTGTGTATGAAATCATGTTTGCAATAACTTCAATAAAGATAAATGAATGAATTTGTACTATCATTCAAGAATGATATTTTTTTTTCAAATGAAATATAAAAGTTTAATAAGAAAATTTAAAATGAGTAATAATATTATTTTTCAGAAAAAAAGGGCATTAAAAAGCATTTTTTTTTTTTTTGGAACAGTTTTAAAAATTTTCGGAGGGGATTTAAACTAGCGATGCACCGATAAGCAAATTGGCCGATTACCGATTACTGATTAATCGGCTGTTGATAATCGGCCGATTAATGATAAGGGTGATTGTTTTTCTATTTCTACAACCAATTTTTCCATTACTGTTTTTTTCTCTCTTATACAATTCCAAGTTTAGAAGTAGTAAGTAATTTATTTCTGAGAGAAGATTTTTTTTCATTTTCCCTGGTTTTCACAAAATAATTTGAACATTTTTTCAAATTTCTTAGAATCAATTTTCATATTATTGTTAATAATATTATTAACACATTGTTAGTTAGGTTAATTGGACATAAAAATTCAAAGAAAAGGGAAGGGGAGTCTGTGGTGCGCACTCCAATTTAGGAGTATTTTGAATTCATATTTTTTAACAATTAGTAGCAATTTAATTCAATATTTTTATTCTTTTAAAATAAGAAGTTATCTAAAAGCACTGTGCTAAGGAGAAAACAAACGCCACTTGAAAAATGTTGCAACATTGTCTACGTATCTTAATTTAAATTAGGAGAATTAATTTAAAAAAAAAAAACTTTCGGTTAACTGTGAGGATTATTATTACTGTTAATAAAATTATTCGTCATAGTTTCTTAGTGAAAGTATACTTTAAAGAATAATATTTGAACAATTTTTCCCGCCGATTAATCGGCCCGATTTTGCCGATTATTAATAATCAGCAAAGTGGCCGATTAACCGGAACTGCCGATTAATCGGTGCATCCCTAGTTTAAACCCTAAAAACCCACCCCTTAATGACTCCCCTGACATATACTGCAATACATCAACTACAAATTGTTCATTTCCAGAACAACAAACACATCGAAAGGTATTGCACGCTCAACGATGGGGAGGGATATGAAAGATGCGATCTGTGACACAGACTCAATAAGATTAGAAGTTGTGCTAACCACACCGCAAAAGATGAACTGTTGCTATTACGGTGTAATACTGGCAGCCGAGGGTCCCATTTAAAACTGTTAAATGCACAGTAATAAACTGTAGAACTAGCAATTTTACAGTTTCTTACTGAAAAGTTGCAATTTCACAGTTTTTTGAAGTAAAATTTAGCAATGTTATACTGAAAAAATCTGGTATGGACCCCACACTACTTCCTTCTACGTGTAAATTTCTTAGTAGTTGCCTTAAGTGTTAAAAAAAGTGCTTGGAGTGAACAAGGTAACAATTCATATATTTACTCCCCTAATCTGCCACGAAACAATGCAAAAAATATTTTACAATGGTTCATTTTCTAAATATTGCTGATTTTAATATCATTCAGTGAATTTTTCGCAAAATATCGCCAATAGCGCCAAGTTGAACCCAAATTCAAAAAATAATTTTTTCGCCAAATTTGTCGCCAACTTGGCGATATGTCGCCAAGTTGGCGTCAAACACTTGGCGACCGAAAGCTTGGCGACATGTCGCCAAGTGGTCGCGTCAATTCATATCACTTGAGTCTGCATTGAAATTAACATTGATTTACCCAAAAAAGGTGTAAAAGATCCCCTTGGGAACATTCGAATGCAATCACAAGGAGAGGTGCAAAACTAGACCCCCCTCAGAGCCTACATACCAAGCTAGAAGTTTCTAGGGCATATAGTTTTTGAGTTATGCGACATACATACGCACATACGTACACACAGACGTCACGAGAAAACGGGTCGTAATTTACGCGGGGGTGGTCGAAATTGATTTTTCGGCTGTTTGTATGTTGCTAGGATACACGTGCTGATAGGTCGAAAAAACTACGCGACATTCATTCGGGGGTGAGCAAAATCAAAATTTAGACTCAAATTTGAGTGAAATTTTTTTCGTGATCACAATACTTCCTTTTACGTAGTAAACATTCTGTCAGCCGAGGTTCCAGTTTAAAACTGTAAAATACTCAGTAAATAATCTGTAAATTTACAATTTTACAGTTTATTACTGTAAAGCTGCAATTTCACAGTTTATAACTGTAAAGCTGCACTTTTGCAGTTAATTATCACAATTTTACAATAGTAAAATCGTAAGTAATAAACTGTAGAACTAGTAATTTACAGTTTCTCACTGAAAAATTCGAAATTTTAGTTTATTATTGCCGTAAAATTTAACTGCATTATACTGTAAAAACAACAGCACAATACTGGCTGCAGAGGTTCCAGTTTATAACTGTAAAATGCACGGTAATAAACTGTAAAGTTAATCATTGTACAGTTTATAACTGTAAAATTAGCAATTTTTACAGTTTATTACTATAAAATTACAGTGAACTCTCACCTATGCGCCGCCTCATTTATGGGCCTTTTTCACTTATACGACGATTTTAAATGGTTCCGGCACATTCCATATCAAAATAAGGATAGTATCATTCAGTTATGCGTCGCTCTAAAGATAAATATTTCACTTATGCGCCTTCAAATGGAAAAATTTGATTTACAGTGAACTGTCACTTATGCGCCTGTGCAAGGGACCAACAGAAAAAGGCTCATTAGTGAGAGAGACGCATATGTGAGCAAGCCTATTTAAAAGTCTAAAATGCAACATAAGTTCTAACGAAAGCATGAAAAGGAATGTTTCTGCAGAAAATAGTCATATTACTATAGTTTGGCAAACTACTGTAACCTAACTACAATGATAAGGAGAAAACAAGAATTGTAGCAAACCTAATCACAAACTGGTCCTTTTAAAGCGATCCATAATAGATAATTGTCCCTCTCCGAACTCTAGTTCACGTGGAAAAAATGCCTTTTATAAGCAATAAAAGCGAAAGATTAAAATTGAAGAAACATGCTCATTTTTTAGGAAAATAAATTAAGTGGTTTACCTTTTACGAAAAATTCGGCGCACAAGTGAAATATTTATTCTTAGAGCGCCTCATAAACGAATGATACTATCATTATTTTACAATGGAATGTGCCGGGACCACTGAAAATCGTCGTATAAGTGAAAAAGGCGCATAAATGAGGCGGTGTATAAGTGAGAGTTCATTGTATTTTCTGTAAAAAATAAGCATTTTTCTTCACTTTCCTCTTTGCTCCATACCTTTATTGCTCACGGAAGGCATTTTTTCCGAATGAACTAGAGTTCGGAGAGGGACAATTATCCATTATGGATCGTTTTAAAGGGAACAGTTCGTAATTAGGTATGCTACAATTTTTGTTTTCACTTTATCATTGTAGTTACATTACAGTCATTGCCAAACCATTGTAATATATCCCTTGTCTATAAAAACATTCTCATACATTCTCTCATCAGAGCTTATGTTGCGTTTTAGCCCTTAAAATAGGCCTGTTCACTTATGCATCTCTCTCACTTATGCGCCTTTTTCTGTCGGTCCCTTGGGCCGGCGCATAAGTGAGAGTTCGCTGTAGCTGTATAATACCGTAAAAGCCACATTCTTTTTTTACGGTTGCATTACACCTGGTTTTTATTGCGTGAGAGGCCGCATCTCCAATAGCGACTTTTCAAGTGCGGTCAATTTTAAAAAATAAATATATTTTAAAACGAAACAAAAAAATCTGGTATGGACCCCATACAACTTTCCTTTTACGGGTAAGTTTCTTAGTAGATACCCTAAGTGTTAAAACAGTGCTTGGAGTGAGCAAGGCAAACGTTTACACCCTTAGTTTGCCACGAAGTAGTGCAGAAAAATGTTTTACAATGATTAATTTCATAAATGTTGCTGATTTTAACATCATTCAGTGGATTTTTCCCAAAATATCGCTAATAGCGCCAAATTGAACCCAAATTTAACGAATAATTTTTTCGCCAAATTTGTCGCTAACTCGGTGATATGTCGCCAAATTTGGCGTCAAACACTTGGCGACCAAAAGCTTGGGGATATATCGCCAAGTGGTCGCGCCAATTCAAATGCATTGAAATTAACACTGATTTATCCCAAAAAAGAGGTAAAAGACCCCCTTGGGAACATTGGAATGCAACTACAAGGGAGGTGCACAACTAGACCCCTTGGTCTACATACCAAGCTAGAAGCTTCTACGTTATACACTGAAGTGACAAAAGTCATGGGATACCTCTTAATATCGTGTCGGCCCTCCTTTTGCCCGGCGAAGTGCAACAACTCGACGTGGCATGGACTCAACAAGTCGTTGGAAGTCTTCTGCAGGAATATTGAGCCATGCTGTCTCGATAGACGTCCATAATTGTGAAAGCGTTGATGGGGCAGGATTTTGGGCACGAACAGACCTCTCGATGGTGTCCCATAAATGCTCAATGGGATTCATGTCGGGCGATCTAGGTGGCCAAATCATTCGTTGGAATTGTCCAGAATTTTCTTCAAACCAATTGCGAACAGTTGTGGCCCGGTGACATGGCGCATTGTCATCCATAAAAATCCCATCGTTGTTTGGGTACATGAAGTCCATGAATGGCTGCAAGTGATCTCCAAGTAGCTGCACATAAGCATTTCCAGTCAATGTTCGGTCCAGTCGCACTAGAGGACCAAGTCCATGCCATGAAAAAACAGCCCACACCATTACGGAGCCACCACCAGCTTGAACAGTGCCTTGCTGACAGTTTGGGTCCATGGCTTCGTGGGGTCTGCGCCACACTCGAACCCTACCATCGGCTCTTACCAGCTGAAATCGTGACTCATCGGACCAGGCCACGGTTTTCCATTCATCTAGGGACCAACCGATATGCTCACGTGCCCACGAGAGTCGCTGCAAGCGATGTCGTTCTGTCAGTAAAGGCACTCGAGTCGGTCTTCTGCTGGAATAGCCCAAGAAATCCAAATTTCTCCGCACAGTTCTAGCAGACACGTCCATTGTACGTCCCACATTGATTTCTACGGTGATTTGACGCAGTGTTGCTTGTCTGTTAGAATTTACGACTCTTTGCAGACGTCGCCGGTCTCGATCTTTAAGTGCAGGCGGTCGACCACTGCGCTGTCCATGGTGGGATGTTATGCCTGAAATTTCATACTCTCGGCACACTCTTGACACAGTGGATCTGGGAATGTTGAATTCTCTAACGATTTCCGAAATGGCATGACCCATGCGTCTAGCTCCAACTAACATTCCGCGTTCAAAGTCTGTTAATTCACGTCGTGCGGTCATCATCACGTTAAAACCTCTTCACATGAATAACTTGAACAGAAATGAAAGCTCTGTAAAAGCACTGCGCATTTATACCTGTTCTATGCGATGCTACTGCCATCTGAAAATTTGCATATTGCTATCCCATGACTTTTGTCACTTCAGTGTATAGTTTTAGAGTTATACGACATACGTACATATATACGCACATACATACGTCACGAGAAAACTCGCCGTAATTAACTCGGGGGTGATTGAAAATAATTTTTCGGCTGCTTATATGTTGGTAGGTTCATATGCACGTGCTGACAGGTCGAAAAAACTACTCAACATTCGTTCGGGGTGAACAAATCAAAATTTAGACCCAAATTTGAGTGAATTTTTTTTCGCCATCACAATACTTCCTTTACTACGTAAAAGGAAATAAAAAAGTCTCGAAAAATACTTTTAACATCCTAAAGGGGCGGTAAATTTTACCTTCTATACAATTAATACTGTCCTAGAAATAAAAACTCAAGTAAAGGAAGCTGGAAGGAAATAAATGACTTCGACGCCGACCAGGGTTTGAAAAAACTCGGTTTATTCGGATTTTTTAAAGAATCAATTCATGTCATTCTCTATTCAAACATTGTTCACCCGTTTTTACTTTTACTTTTCATAGAAGCACGGAAGTCCTGAAAAGAGTGACTTCCTAAAAAATTCTTATTCCGCAAATTTGGAAACAGCAGTGTAATATTGGATTTTTGATATTAATATTGTATTTTAAATGGATATTGAACTGAATTTATAAGCTGGAATAATTATTGCCTATTTTGATTTCTAAGTATTAGAAAAAAACAAATAGTGCAAAATTCATGTGCAGTTTTATTTTAAATACCTAATAAATTGTCAGGAAAGGAAGTTGGCAACTTCTGGAATAGGTACTGACAAAGATTAAATATCCTAACAAACTAAATGTTATGACTGAATTGATTAATACCAATTTCTAGGCTTAGTATGGATCAAAATTTTCGTAATATTTAGGCAAGAATTCAAGTAAAACACCGTTGCAATCGCTTCGAGGCGATCGCAAATCGCAATCGCTACTGGAAGTCGAATCACATTCGAATCGCATCTCGTAGCGATTGCAACGTATCCAGATTTGGGAATTCGCGATTGCATTGGTGAGTTGCGATCGTCCGTGTTTCACTTGATTTGCTTCTGAAATGAACGTCTTCAATATGTTGAAAAAACCCACTCTACCGACAGAGTGGGGTCTTTAAAGTGGGTATGCCCGGAAAAACCCGGGTGGGTTGGGACGCTTTAGCGAACCCTGACTCAGACTCGTGGAATTTTAGAGCCTTCTCCACGACGCCGCCTCTGACTCCACATCCCTGACAGGTTTCAGGTTGAAGGAGTCGAAAGCTTTAACGATTCCAAGGCTTTAACGATTCACCATTTCTCCTCTGACTCCGCAGCCCCAACTGACGTCATTTCGGACTGGAGCAGAAATTTTTTGACTCCGACTCCGCATGCTATCTCTCGCGCATACTATCTTTTTGTACATACTGTTTTTTCCTGAATACTATCATTTCTTGCATACTATCTTTTTTTCCATACGATATTTTCTCAACTGTTGTATTTTCTTGCATACTATCTTCTCGCGATAGCTATTTTTACTAGCAGACTGTCTTTTCTAAAATAGTATCTCATCTCTCATACTATTCTTTCTTGCAGAATTTTTTTGTCTGTCATACTTTATTTTTTCCATGCCATCTTTTTTTGCATGCTATCTCTCTTGCATACTATCTTTTTTCGCATACTACCTTTTCCTGATACTATTCTTTCTTGCAATTTTTTTTTGTCTTGCATACTATTTTTTAGCCTACTTTCCCGTTAAAAACAAAAGAAAGACGAAAAAAGTATTAAAAGTAGCTTAATGCATCTAAAAAATACCGCCAAGTCCAAAAAATATCGCCAAGTTAAAAAAAATATCGCCAAGTCCAAAAAATAGAAAGGTAAAATGAATATCGAAAAATTAAAAATTTGAAAGAAGGGTATTGAGATGGGGAATTTGTGCGTCGGTCGGTCGGTCTGTCGGTCTGTCCCCCCACTAATAACTTTTGAATGAACATTCCGATTTGGACAAACTTTTTTTTGTTGGAAAGATCTCGTCGAGTACAGCTCATTCCCATATTTGATTTTTCTATTTGAACAATTTTTGGTTCAACTTTGAGCCGTTCAAATAACCTGTCCCGCGATATTAACTTTTTAGTTAACAGTCTGATTTGAACAAACTTTTTTTTGTTCGAAAGATCTTTTCAAGGATACTTCATTACCGTATCTACATTTTCGATTTGAACAATTTTTCGTTCAACATTGAACCATTCAAACAAGCTGTCACCCCTAATAACTTTTGAGTGAATAGTCCGATTTAAACAATTTTTTTTTGTTCGAAGCATCCTCGGCAAGGATACTTTATTACCGTATTTAAATTTTAAATTTGAACATTTTTGGTTCAACATTGAACCGTTCAAGCAACCTTTCCCCACCTAATAACTTTTAAGTGAACCGTCCGAATTGAATAAACTTTTTTTGTTCGAAAGATCTTATCAAGAATACCTCATTCCCGTATTTACATTTCCGATTTGAACAATTTTTTGTTCAACATTGAACCGCTCAAGCAAGCTGTCACCCCTAATAACTTTTGAGCGAACAGTCCGATTTAAATAAACTTTTTTTTTGTTCGAAGGATCTCAGCAAGGATACTTCATTACCGTATTTAAATTTTCAATTTGAACATTTTTTCGTTCAACATTGAACCGTTCAAGCAAACCTTTCCCCACCTAATAACTTCTGAGTGAACCATCCGAATGGAATAAACTTTTTTTTGTTGGAAAGATCTCGGAGAGTACAGCTCATTCCCATATTTGATTTTTCGATTTGAACAATTTTTGGTTCAACTTTGAACCGTTCAAACAACCTGTCCCGCGATGCTTTCAGAAAAAAAATTTAACATTAGCGCCTACGGGGAATTTAAGTTGAATGTTGATCCTGAACTTAAAGTCGGATTTCCTTCAAACTAACTTTGTAAGAAAATGGTTTTGATAAGTAATGTTTGTAAAGTACTTTTCTGAATTATCTTCTGTGAGGACTCTGATTCCGACTCCGAGTCCGCAAACATGGCGGAAATGCAGGCTCAGAAAAAAAAAAATGACTGACTGTGCAGACGATTTTTTGTTTATTTATTCATTTGTTTTATTTTATTTATTTATTACTATTATTATTATTATTATTTTTGGCAGACGATTTTTTTGTAATAAAAATGTTTCATTCACAAGGGCATTTTATTATTTATTTATATTTAACAACTGGCAACGGATTAAAAGTGAAATTCGAGACATTTTATCAACGGACGAGTTTTTTTTTTTTTTCTTTTTTTTTCTTTCTTTGATAAAATGTGTGTTGATGTACTTTGTACTTCTAATTTTTGCCCTTTGCATTTCTTTTTTTTTTTGAAAACAATTGAGGAATTTTTCTACGGAAGAACTGTAACAGTTACATTCTCTAAAAGGTGCGACAAAACTTTATTTATTCATTTATTCACTTTTTACATGTCTATTTCATCTGATGAGAGGGGTATATTTTGCTTTTAGAAATCAGCTTTAAGTGCTAAAAAGGTATGTTTGACATAATTTTTAGTCTCAGATAATTAAGAGAATAATGATCAGATGCTAGAATGCCGATGTCCATGTACGGGAAAGTAGGCTTGTTTAGTTCTTGACAGAACTTCTTGTTCTCCCATACTATCTTTTCTCCCATACTATATTTTCTCGCGTACTATATTTTCTCGCACACTATCTTTTTTGCGCATACTATCTTTCCCTGCATACTATCTTTTCCCGCATACTATCTTTTGCAGAATTGTTTTTGTCTTGCCTACTATATTTTTCCACAAAATCTTTTCTAGCGTGTCACCTCCCTTGCATACTATATTTTCGTGCATACTATTTTTTCTCGCTTACTAATATTCCTCGCATTATAATTTTTCTTGCATACAATTTTCCTCGTATACTATCTTTTCTCACATACTATCTATTATCGCAGGTTAGTTACTATCTAGTTACTAACCTAGTTACTATCTAGGTTATATTTCTGCACGGAAAGCAGGACAAGGGGTCATTGTTTTAAGCTGTTCAAATCTCGGGCTTATCTGGAAATTCGAAAAAATCACTATTTTAGCAGAGTAGTGGGAGCTTGGAACAGTTTACCGGAAGAGGCGGTAAGGAGCAATGGAGTAGATGGCTTTAAGAGGGCCGTTGATCTTCATATGGGTCTTTAATTTGACTAACTAGGACCAGTTCAGTTGGGCCCAGAGACTGCTGCTGGTCGTCACATTTGTATTTGTATTTTCTTGCATGCTATCTTTTCTCGCCCAACTACATATCTCTTCACCACACAGTCAGCCCAATTATGACTCCAGATAAAAACTTCAACGTACAGATCAGTATACTTACATGTCGGTACTGAAGAGTGTGCTCAGGGGATGTTGGTTGGGGTAACTGACCAAGACCAGGGCGTTTTTTGGCACGTTCGGCTTCGGGCATAACGCTGAAATTGAGAGCGACACAAGGTTAAAAATCAAAGGAAAATGTCAATTTCCTGGCAGGTAATATTTCAGAATTAGTTGGAGAGCAGGCTTGGAGTAATCGCCGATTACATAACCGTGGTCCGCGTAATCGATTATTTTTTGTAATCACGATCATAATTTGGAATCGTGTAATCGTAATTTTAATCTTTCTTTCAATGATCGCAATTTAGCCTCGCAATGGTGTAATCTGACTTTTTTTTCAAAATATTTTCACGTATGATTTAGGCTGGAATTCAAGTGAAACACGGGCGATTGCAACTCACCAATGCAATCGCAAATTCCCAAATTTGGATTCAAATGAAACGTTACAATCGCTACGAGATGCTATTCTATCGTAATTCGACTTCCAGTAGCGATTGCAATGGAGTTTCACTTGAATTCGGCTCTTAATCTTAGTTCATGCTAGAGCAGCCGCTTTATAGACAGGCCGACGCATCAAGCTTAAGTTTCACCACTTTGAATCCATCTTATTAACTTTGACTTTCAATTTTCGTTCTTGCGCCCCCCCCCGCTAGGGTTATCATAAAAAATTTCGAGACATTGCCAGGATTTGTTAAATTCACGTGGAAAATTACCAAATCGCTATAACCAACGCCTCCTGAATACTAAATGCCTGTAACTTTCTGGTTCTTAGCACAGAGCAAAATTTCATCCTTGGTCCATTATAAACTGCCATCTACCAGAGTTCTTCGAGAAAGAGAAATTAATGATTGGTTCATTTCTAAATTTAAATTTAAAAATCAACCAATCAAAAAATTTATTTTGAATATTGTTTGGATTCATCGCCAATAGCTGCAAAATGCCCTTGGTTCACGATACACTGCCATCTACCGGAGTTCTTCAAAAAATGAACGATTGGTTCATTTCTGAATTTAAATTTAAAAATTAACCAATCAAAACATAACAACGACATCATCGGATTGCCGCAAGGTGGCGTTTAAAGTGGAACCCATCTCGACTGTAGCGAAGCAAATGTTATAGGCATTTAGTATTTAGGAGGCGTTGCTATAACTCGCCAGAAAAGTCAATCACTTACCAAAAAATCTGGTATGGACCCCACACTACTTCCTTTTACGTGTAAATTTCTTAGTAGTTGCCTTAAGTGTTAAAAAAAGTGCTTGGAGTGAGCAAGGTGAGCATTCAAATATTTACTCCCCTAATCTACCACGAAACAATGCAAAAAATATTTTACAATGGTTATTTTTCTAAATATTGCTGATTTTAATATCATTTAGTGAATTTTTCGCAAAATATCGCCAATAGCGCCAAGTTGAACCCAAATTCAAAAAATAATTTTTTCGCCAAATTTGTCGCCAATTTGGCGATATGTCGCCAAGTTGGCGTCAAACACTTGGCGACCAAAAGCTTGGCGACATGTCGCCAAGTGGTGGCGCCAATTCATATCACTTGAGTCTGTATTGAAATTAACATTGATTTACCCCAAAAAGGGGTAAAAGACCCCTTTGGGAACATTCGAATGCAATCACAAGGGGAGGTGCACAACTAGACCCCCTCAGAGCCTACATACCAAGCTAGAAGTTTCTACGGCATATAGTTTTTGAGTTATGCGAGCCACATACGCACATACATCCGCACATACGTACATACAGACGTCACGAGAAAACTCGTCGTAATTTACTCGGGGGTGGTCGAAATTGATTTTTCGGCTGTTTGTATGGTGTTAGGTACATATGCACGTGCTGACAGGTCGAAAAAACTACGTGACATTCATTCAGGGGTGAGCAAAGTCAAAATTTAGACTGAAATTAGAGTGAAATTTTTTTCGTGATCACAATACTTCCTTTACTACGTAAAAGGAAGTAAAAAGACAACCCTCAAACACGTGCTGGATCCAAAGTGGTCAAACTTAATCTTGATGCGCCAGCTCGTCTATATAGGGGCCTTAGTTTATGCTTGATGTTTTAATGCTCATATTATTTTTTATTAATAAGTATGTACAAAAGAAGAAAAAGTTGTGTGTTTATAGATTTTAAAAACATTTTTTATGTTTGAAAAATGTTGAATTTTACTTGAGAAAATTGCATAAAAAAAATTCCTCTGAGAATTTTATTTTTCAGAATTCGATAATTCCAAAACTGAGAACATGCAGACAATTTCTAAACTGCCAGGTAATTTTAGAATGAATTCGAGTATGGATATTGTGCGGAGTTAGATTAAAAGACTCGAAAAAACGAGTGGACTGTTTATTGAAAAAAATCTGGTGTGGACGCCACACTACTTCCTTTTACGTTTAAATTCCATAATAGATGCCTTAAGTGTTAAAATAGTGCCTTAGAGTGAGCAAGATAACAATTCAAACATTTACACTCCAGTTTGTCACCAATCAATGCAAAATAATGTTTTACAATGTTTCATTTTCTAAATATCGCCGATTTTAACATGATTCAGTGAATTTTTCACAAAATATCGCCAAGAGCGCCAAATTGAATCCAAATTCAAAAACATCATTTTTTCGCCAAATTTGTCGCCAACTTGGCGATATGTCGCCAAGTTGGCGGCAAACGCCGACTAAAAGCTTGGCGATATATCGCCAAGCGGTAGCGCCAAATCATATCACTTAATCTGCATTGAAATTAACATTGATTTACCCCAAAAAAGGGTAAAAGACCCCCTTGGGATTATTCAAATGCAACCACAAGGGGAGGTGCACAACTAGACCCCCCTCAGAGCCTACATACCAAACCAGAAGCTTCTACGGCATACAGTTTTTGAGTTATGCGACACACATACATACGCACATACGTACATACAGACGTCACGAGAAAACTCGTCGTAATTTACTCGGGGATGGTCGAAATGGATTTTTCGGCTGTTTGTATGTTGTTAGGTACATATGCACGTGCTGATAGGTCGAAAAAACTACACGACATTCATTCGGGGGTGAGCAAAGTCAAAATTTAGACCGAAATTTGAGTGAAATGTTTTTCGTGATCACAATACTTCCTTTACTAAGATACTTTCTACTAATACTTCCTTTACAAGGAAGTAAAAAGCGTTTTATTGCAATGCTCTTGCTAATGTACATAGAGACAACTCCACTAGTACAGAAGAGTAGTTGGGACTGCCATGTCGCATATCGAGAATGAAAGAAATCTCTCTCTTTTTACTTCCTTTTACGTAGTGTAAGAAGTATTATGATCGCGAAAAAAAATTCACTCAAATTTGGGTCTAAATTTTCATTTTGCTCACCCCCGAATGAATGTTGAGTAGTTTTTTCGACCTGTGCGTACGTACCTACCAACATATAAACAGCCGAAAAATCCTTTTCAACCACCCCCGAGTTAATTACGACGAGTTTTCTCGTGACGTCTGTATGTATACGTATGTGCGTATGTGTGTCGCATAACTCAAAAACTATATGCCGTAGAAGCTTCTCGTTTGGTATGTAGACTCTGAGGGTGGTTGCATTCGAATGTTCCCAAGGGGGTGTTTTACCCCTTTTTTGGGGTAAATCAGTGTTAATTTCAATGCAGATAAGTGATATGAATTAGCGCGGACCAATAGGCGATATCGTCGGCACCATGCTAAAGTAACGAATGTGAAAAATCGCGTTTTTCAAGTTCAATGGTTTCCCGTAGTACTAAAAAATCTGGTATGGGCCCCACACTACTTCCTTGTACGTCTAAATTTCTTAGTAGTTGCCTTAAGTGTCAAAAAAAGTGCTTGGAGTGAGCAAGGTAACGATTCAAATATTTACTCCCCTAATCTGCCACGAAACAATGCAAAAAATATTTAACAACTAGCTGCCAGGGCAGCTAGATTAGCTTCCTGCGGCATGCTGATGCATAACGTCCCCCCTCTCTAACTTTTACCTCATTCTGAAATTATATTATTTGATATAATTTAATGTTCATTCGATTTCAAGACATACCACGCACGTGGCCCGGCGTTGCACGGGCACTTCGTGCCCTGAAAGTAGTGAGAAAAAAATTTAAAGAAACTACTCCCCGCCAAGGCGGCTCGCTTACAGGCGCTTCACGCCTTTACTTTTTTCCTATATGTATAAAAAAATCATTCGAATTATTGAGATGCTTCACGCCTTCAAGATGGTGAGGAAAGTTTCAGTAAGTTCAGCTCGCTCAAAGGAAAAAAGCAGACATAGATACTCAGTTTTTAATATAAGTAGATGGCTCTTCAACAAATAAATGTTTCAAAATATTACCAGTAGCTAGCGATAAAAATTCTACGTAAGTGGCCCGCTTATGAGTTTCGTGTTTGATTTAGTTAAGCCTTCATTCAAAATTCTCATTATCATTTTTATCACTGTTTCATGGCAACCACGTTTTGCAATGCAAGAATGGATTTCATATTTAATCATTTATTAGGCTTAATCGCTTTAAACTTGACTACTTATTAATTGATATCTTTGCTAATTAAAATCGTATAATTATATCAATTGAAACTAATGAAGCCTGAAAAATTACCTATCTATCGGTACCTGGTTCGACTTTCAGGTCATTGGCGTTCAGGAGAAAGAAGCGTGACATAGAAAGATAGAAAGATAGTTAGAAAGATAGTTAGAAAGAAA
>JAXGGA010009423.1:0-51436 GCA_038373865.1 Uloborus plumipes
TGGGTTTTTGTTAATTTCTAAGTTATCAACAAATATAATCAATTAGGGGTGCCCACAGGAGGGGATTATGGCCCAAGTTGCGCCATCAAAATTTTTGGGGGGGATTTTTTTAAACTAATTTATTTATTTATATAATTTTTTTATTAATTAATTTTTTAAATAAATTATTTGCTGATTATTTTAAATTTAAATTATTCATTAATTTATATTTTAATTTAAATTATTTCTTTATTATTATTGATTTATTTATTTATTTGCGTGTGTGTGCGCGCTTGGAATGTCTAGAAGGAAAAAAAACGATTATATTCCGTACATAATAATTAGTACTTTTAAAAAATAATATAGGAAAAAATAATAGTTATAATTTTAAAAAATAAATAAGTAAAAGTTAAAAAAATAAATAAATAACATTGAAAAAAATTAATTAATAATATTTTAAAAAGTATAAAAAAATAAACAAAATAAAAGAGGGTTGTGAAAATTTTTGGGGGGAATTTGCGCCATTGAGCTTGGGGGGGGGGGGGATGGGCACCCCTGTAGTCAACAATAATATCTCATCTAAATTAGACATAAAAAATAAGTAAGGAATCAGGTTTATTTGAGATAAATTTTCTTAGATTAATTATTTATTTTATAAAATTATTATTATTTCTTCAATTTTCAAGTCAGCGTCCAGAAAATTTTTCTAGCTATGATACTACTTTTTGTTGCAAAATACTTATTATTATTATTGTTTATTTATTTTTTGATAGCAAATTCCACATTTTAAAATAAATTGAAAATGAACCATTGATAAACTTCTTGTAGATGGAAAAAATTGCTTAATTATTGTTTTATGATAATTTTGATTCAACAAAGAAGTCAAATAATGACAAAATAAAAATAATGAATAAAACATATTTCAAGTAATTTACACAGATTAACACATTAAAAAAAATCATAACAGTTTACCAATCAAAATCACATTCACTTTTGTTTTTGGGATAATATTTATAAATCTTAACTAATTTTTCATTTACGCTAGCGAATTTGTAGTTCTCGAAATTGAAATTTTTGTTGGAATAGTTGCTACTGCAATTTTTGCTTTTATTATGGAGCAAGAAAAATGAAGTTTTGCTCTTCATTTCTTCTAACCCTATTGCATTTAGTATATGATGATTTTCAAGTACTATATTATAGAGGTACCATACCACTGACTTGAAGCACTAAACCCTTTCTTTGATTAAAAAAAATAAAGAAAATGCGTCCCCGCGCAATTTATTACTACTAAAATTTTGTGACAAGAATTTATTAATGAATTTGTAATTCTTGCAAAGTTCTACTGTTAACCTAGTTTTTTCTTATGATTATTTCAAAAAAAAAAAACAATAAATGATTAAGAGTCTCCCCCCCCCTCCCCATCTGAAATTAATCAGTTTTGGTTTTGAAAATAGGAGGGGAGGGGGGAGACACTTCCCTTATCTCAGACACACACTTATCATTGAGATGTGCCTTATAAAAAACATGCAAATGACATGACTAGATATTGAAGCAGGCTATTTAATGAAAAAAGATGCTTATTTCTATTAATAAACAAGTGCAAATGGTTTTAATTTTTTAATGGTAGAAATTTAAGTTTTTGAAACTTTCACACCCTAAATATTCCTGTATTTGCAGGAAAGCCAATTTGCAACAGTTCCTCTATTTTTATAAAAGACAAATGATAAAAGTTTATAGCTGAAACCATTGTCCAAAGCTTCTAAAATATACACATTAAATATTACAATTCGGTTGATGATACTATTAATTGATATTGTAAATAATATTAATTATTAATCCATTGACATTTTGATTAAATGCAATTCAGAACTTTAACTTAATAATATATTTTTATATGAATGAATGCATACATTATATATCAATACCCGCATAAGAATTAAAATTTAAAAATACAAAACCCCAGAAAACCCCAGAAAAACCTGCAAAAACCAGGAAAACCCACAAAACCCCGGGTGGGTTGGTTTTTTGCCAACCCTGGTTTTGACAGTATGTTTTAACGCTAGTCAATTTGCGAACCAGCAGTATTTTTACACATTGACTTGTTCAAAATATTAAATGTTTGCTCAGATGCAATTCATAGGAAATACACAATATCTACATAATATATAATGTTAATGATCAAAATAAATAAATACATGAACTATATTATAGTTTAAGGGGAAGAAAGCATCCGCTGCATTTTCACGAAATATTACGTAATTTTTTTTCAAAATAAACCAGTTAGTTGTTAAAAAATTTATCACTCGAATCTAGGAGAAGTTTAATCACAGGTTGAAGAACGTAATAAACCATATTACTTTCTTCAAACCGATAACTGTGTCGCAATATAAAGCTTTTTTATATGAGAAAGACAATAGAAGGGCAGGCAATACACTAGGATACAACAATATCACTTTCGAAAATTGAGTGAAATAAATAAAATTGACTTTCTAAAAAGTTTGATAAAATAATTTCGCAAAAACCTATTTCATCCTAAAAAAACCCATTTTAATATAATATTGTGCGTAAGAAATAGGTTAAAAAATAAAATACACTGACCTAATAAAGATATCCAATAACGTGATTGATGAAAACGCTTTTTTCAAATGAGTAAAAACTGCACAAAACACTCAAGGACGAAACCCAGACCGTTAATAAATTCCACCGCGCGAGAATAAGCCACTTGAAACAGTTTTCCATATGAAGAGACGTTAGAATTTCGTTAAATATTAACGCAGAAATGGTTGCAAGTTCGAATCAGTAGACATAATAGCAATTAGCACTTTGAGCTAGCTTATTAAGCCCTTTCAGAACTTCTTTCAAACAAAATACAAATACATTTCGAGAGGATGTCATGAAATATAAAGCACATTAATTACAACAGCTTAAACAAAGATGGATTCCATTTGAGCGCTATAATACACTGATTCTTTGCATGCGTTTTCAAACCAGGAGTAAAAAAAACTTCCGCGTAATTAATAGTTCGCTCTTTGCTCTTTTTAATCTAGAGGAATAAACTCATTTCTTGTCCCATTGAAACATGCCATTTTTTATTAAACCAATATTCTTGAATTTTATAACATGTTAGATGCAGTTATACAAGATTATATTTTAATTCATCTCTGAGCTCGTTTTCAAAGCGCAATTTTGACGCCTATCGATTCATTTCTGAGCATATATTGCTTTAAAAAAAAATGAGTATGTTCATGCGCTCAGATTTGAACACATCTCTTTTAACAGTGCAGTTTCTTCAGAACCGTTTCGACATCGAACATCAAAGCGTACAAGAAAACTTTCTCCATCTGCGGGAAAAAATCTAAGAAGCAAGACTGCTGATCCTGTGAAATCTAAAGTCGATCACCAACCTTTACTGAACCAGAAAACCAGATTGGGACGAGAGATTAAAACTATCAAGAGACTTAATCTTTAATTTCGTAATTTAGTTTTGAATTTTCAAATTCAAAAGGTGGGAGTGTCGCGTACGCGTACGAATTGTATACAACTCAACTCCAGTGTTTATGTTCCTAAGAAACAACTTCTACTTTTACTGTACATAAGATGTAAAAATTAAAATGGTTGTGTTTTTCGGAGTTCTCCTTTTATTCCTATTTGAGAGTGAAAATATCTTTGAAATTATGTTTTTCTGAATATATTCACTTGCGATAAAGGTCCTATCTTATTTTACGAGTCAAAAGAATCTGATGAATCAGCGATTACGCAATTTTAGCGATGCAATTTATTTTGCTTTTGTATTAAGGAATTGCTGATGCAACAATAAAAATGAATGTATGTATATATACTTGTTCTCTATACAAATCCACAGTTTGCGTCAGATTTTCATCAAACTTGACACAGAGGTTCCTTGATGCCCTAGAATTCTCATAGGCGGGGTCTTGAAATTTTAAAAAATCTAAAAAGCTCAAATTTAAATTTTTTGTTAAAAAATGACCCTTTTATAGGAATCTAGCCTATTTATATTGTAATCGAGATAGGCCTTTTAGCAGTCAAATTGATGAAATTTAAGATTTTTAAATATGAGTATTTTCCAACAATGATTACGATTAAAGTAATGAATTTTCAATTTAAGGCTCACCTATTTCCTTTTAGCATTGAAATAAGTAAAAAACAATCATAATTCATGTGGACTTTATAAAAAGAACCACGGATTTGAATTTCAAATTTGCAATGCGACGACAGTTGCGTCTGTAATGAAGATAAGCCTTCAGAACGAGAAATAGATTTATTTCTGAGTTATAATAATTTTTACTTTGTAGGTGGGAACAATTAATAGAGAAAAGTTAATATTTTAAATTTGGCGGGTGAAATTGATGCAATTTTTTCACTTCCATGTGCATATATTTCATGCCAGTGGACGCGGCAAAGCACAGACAACATTTATCTTTAATTTTCACCTTTTGATAAGACTATTTTTCTGTAAACGTTTAACTTTCTGTAATATTTTAGTTTTTTTCAAAGTTTGTACCTAAGAGACAGATTGATGCAAATTATTTTATACCCATATGAATAGAACTCTTTCAAACTTTTTTTCCCTGAATGCTATGTTGTATTAATAAGCACCCGGGCAACGCTGGGTATTAAGCTAGTCTTTATATAGAATTACAAAAAAACATTTTACTAAATTTTACTAACCCTCAGCACCAGTAAGTGAAAACATGCAACTCTAAAAATGTACAATTGGTTTGCATCATGAAATAACTAGCTGTTAAGTCACGGCTCAGATTAATATACACGGCTCAGATTAATATTCAAATAGCAGAAACAAAAATAAAAATCCTTACCTCCAATCTTTACGAGAAGCACAAAAAAGACAACAACAGAGTGAGTAGATTTTAAAACATACTAACACACCCTTCTGTTGCCCATTTTGATTGATTCCACCGCGAATTATTATGGACTGATAAACTAAGTTTCTTTAAAAATGTTTTGCACGGGATACACTGTGTCCCGAATAATCACATGAAAAGATCCAAATCATTTCTCAACAGTCAATTTGATTAACAACGCAGATCCAGGAATAATTCACATTCGAATACAATAACAATAGCCAACGCTGTTCTCCGAAGCATTCTCAAATTGAAACAAAATGGCACACATAATCACGTCCCGACGCACACGATTAAATAACACATTCACAAGTGAGTTACTGTCTAAACGACGCGACACAGATGATACAAAGTTCGACTCTTTCAGGAAGCTGTAATACGCATATATTAATTCATAACGGCTCTGCATGTTATAAGTTTTGCTGTCTCGTACTTTGACCTACGAATCAACGTTAATGCAGAAACCATACGCAGCAACCATAAAGACAGGAAAATTCTCCAAGTCTGTGATTCACGGAATATTTCCTTTTTTTTTAAGGAAAAGATATGTTTTGAAACGAAAACGGAAATTTCCTGTTAAAATCAGTAAAAAACTTCCTGAAAATTCAGGGTTTTTTTAACAGTGCATGCTGCAAAAACAACATTCATTTTCAGTTTGTGACATTCTTCATTCTTTTGCTCCTCGAAAATCTGTGATAGAAAAAATGCATTAAAAAGACCTATGGATACGTTCACTTTTGTACCATTTTTATCTAAAAAGTAATTAGTTTAGAGGTCACCTGATGTGGAGTTGGCCTTTGTCTTTGTTAAGCAGTGGTCTTATGGATCGGAATGCGTTGCAATGGATGGGCTGAAGATTCAGATGGGCCGTATTAAACCGATACTGTAAGAAAAATAATGCAATCTACTTATATTAAAAACTGAGTATCTTTCTAACTATCTTTCTTTCTAACTATCTTTCTTTCTAACTATCTTTCTTTCTATCTTTCTAACTATCTTTCTATGTCACGCTTCTTTCTCCTGAACGCCAATGACCTGAAAGTCGAACCAGGTACCGATAGATAGGTAATTTTTCAGGCTTCATTAGTTTCAATTGATATAATTATACGATTTTAATTAGCGAAGATATCAATTAATAAGTAGTCAAGTTTGAAGCGATTAAGCCTAATAAATGATTAAATATGAAATCCATTCTTGCAAACCGTCGTTGCTATGAAACAGTATAATAACAATGATAATGAGAATTTTGAATGAAGGCTTAACTAAATCAAACACGAAACTCATAAGCGGGCCACTTACGTAGAATTTTTATCGCTAGCTACTGGTAATATTTTGAAACATTTATTTGTTGAAGAGCCATCTACTTATATTAAAAACTGAGTATCTATGTCTGCTTTTTTCCTTTGAGCGAGCTGAACTTACTGAAACTTTCCTCACCATCTTGAAGGCGTGAAGCATCTCAATAATTCGAATGATTTATTTTATATAGGAAAAAAGTAAAGGCGTGAAGCGCCTGTAAGCGAGCCGCCTTGGCGGGGAGAAGTTTCTTTAAATTTTTTTCTCACTACTTTCAGGGCACGAAGTGCCCGTGCAACGCCGGGCCACGTGCGTGGTATGTCTTGAAATCGAATGAACATTAAATTATATCAAATAATATAACTTCAGAATGAGGTAAAAGTTAGAGAGGGGGGAACTTATGCATCAACATGCCGCAGGAAGCTAATCTAGCTGCACTGGCAGCTAGTACTACTAGAAAATCTGAAAGAAATAAGATTCCATAAACTTTTTTAGCAACGGATGCAGTTCGTTCTTTAGTAGCTTTACTTAACCCATTTATGCTCAGTAGCCTAAAAACGGGACGCTTGTTAATTACTGCATACAAAAACCTGTAATGGGAAAATCCTTTTACTAAAGCTGTTTTTCACAAGTTAAATAGTCCTTCTTCTTGAGAAAACCAGTTAGAGCTGCTATTTAGACATCAGACTTTATTTATTGACAGCTATTTTCAGACAAACCAGTCAAGCAACGATCCAGAATAGGTAGTCTAGCCACAGAAAGTATTTTTTTTTTTTTTTGCGAACTTTTTTTTCATAAAATTAAACTATTTTAAAATGATTGCTTAAAATTTATCGCAGATCCCGTTTGTAATGTTACTTTGCAAAATTTTAGTCAAGTAAGGAGATATTTTGCTCACATATCTGCAAAATATCCCATAAGCAGGACGTTAAATAACTTAATAAATATGGCAGCGGAGAACTATTTTAAGCCTAAAATGGATGTAAACCATTCCAAGTAAGAGTTTTAAGCAGATAAAAATTGAAAAAAAATGTTTAAAAAAACGTGGGCATAAATGAGTTAAGATAGAACTTACTTAAGTAGCTTACTGGGATTTCATTCAGGCCAATCGTTTAGTTCGCAGTCAATTGCAATTAAGAAAGAAACGTTCTTTTTTTCTTCAACCAAAACATGTCATGCTACACTTTTTGTTAAGTCCCCTCCCCCTTGTCATAAACTGTCAAAAGTTCACGAACCTTTCTCTCCTCTCAAAGCGTGATATCATTGATATCATTCGTGAACGACCTCATAAGAAAAAATAAACAAGTTTAGAATAAGAGCTCGATGAAAAAACAAGTCGAACTGATACATAACGTTCAATCCAAAGCCTAAAAATGGAGTGCATGACTTCGTTTCGGAAGCATTATTAAAACTTCTTGATTATATTCAGAAGAAAGCAACGGTCTTCTAGAAAGTGATTTATTACTGTTAGAAATGTATGTAATATAAACAAACATCGGCAAATGGTTTATTTTCACCAGTAATGTTTTACTGTGTAATACTCCTTAATTACTTCCTTATTTAGGTTTCGGATGTTATAATTGGAATATTTTACCGTAGTTTGTTTTAAATGACTCAGAAAGATTCATTCACTCTCTTAAAAAGCAAGAATGTTTCTTTCGATTTTTTTGAAGGTGAACAGGTGACGCTGAGCGCTAAATTATTCACTTTTTATTAGCTCTTACTGCGCAAAAACGATTTTTTTTTAATTTTTTTTTTTAAAGTTGAATATTGCTGAAACGAAATAAATTTCGAAAAGAGTTTCTCGAAGTTTTTTCTAAATTGGCTTTTTTCCTTTTTTTTATAAAAACAATTGTAGATCTACCACGTGTGTCCCCTTTTAACTTGCAAGACCTTTATTTTTACAACCGTCAGTCCCAGATTCATATTAGTTCCAATTGCAAAAATGGTCAAAATGAGCTGCAGAGTTACGATATAAAAAGTTTGAAATAAAAAAGAAAAGTGCAAAAATACGATATTCTAACTTTTTACACGGATCCTATCTCCACATAATTGAATTAAATTAAATAATCTCCATCGAAAAATAATACTAACAGTTTTAATTTAAAGGTGTGCAGAGAGTCTGTTTTTTTTTTTAAATGCACAAGTTTCTTTTAGCGTGTTTTTACACTTTGTTTTTTTTTCTCTCCGGTAACATGTCATTCCTATAAAAGAACGGTATGTTTCAATCTCACCTTCTGCACGGCTGCATAAAATATTGAATTTGAATATCGCTTGAAGTTTTGTCGCAAAAGCTTCAAATGTTTCGTGTGTTCACTGGAGATGATTTCTTTAAATGTTATCTGGAGGACTTGGAAACCAAATAAAAAGTGAGAGTTCGTATTTTTTTACTTTTTTTTTTTCTCTTCAAACTTTCAATACCTAAACTTTGTCTCTCATTCAGATTATTTTTGCTACTTAAAGTATGCATCTATGCTAGAACTAACGGCTGCAAAACTAGAAGACTCAGGTTAAACGGGTACACGCTGTATGGTTTCTATATTTTTTGAGCGAGAAATCTGGCTTCTATACAAGTGAGAAACATATAACTTTATGCAGCAAATTTCGAAAAGACCTTATTTGACAACGATAATACGGACGGCCACGCTTAATCGAGTAACGGATAAACGAATGCCCCGCTTATACGAATTAAATATTCTGGAACCGAATATTTCCCACATGCCGTTGATCCCCGCTCAAACAAATACCCCGCTTAATCGAAAAACATTTCTTGAACCGACAGTATTCGTTTAAGCGGGGCCGACAGTATACCTTGTTGAAGACTTCTAGACTGTTTCTAAATGCTTCTGAGGACTTTTTAAACTCTTCTATAAGAGTATTACACAGTTGTCGATTTCGAGAGCCCAAATGGGCGTCAGAGAAAATTCTTAATGAAAATATTGGTCTAATATTTTTGTATAACAGTGTCATCTAAAATAGCAATTACATAAAATGTAGTCTTGTATCAGCTAGGCTGGGAAATTTGGGGTGCGCTGCTTCACTTTCCCAACTGTACCATGATTTGGTGTGAAGTCCGACTTCCACAGTACACACATATCTGTTTATAGGGTGGACATCTATTCACAGCACAACAACACATTCACACACGCAGGGGTGCCCACAGGGGGGGGGGGATTATGGCGCAAGTTGAGCCATCAAAATTTGGGGGGGGGGGGGGGGTGAAACTAATTTATTTATTCATTTACTCATTTAAATTATTTATCAATATATTTTTTTAATTTAAATCATTTACGGATTTTTTTAATGTAAATTATTCATTAATTTATTCTTTAAATTTAAATTATTTCTTTATTATTATTTTTTTATTTATTTATTTATTCTGTGTGCGTGCTTGGAAAGTCTGGAAGTGAAAAAAAGCGATTCTTTTCTGCGCATAATTAGTACTTTAAAAAAATTAATAATGCATAAAAAAATAATAGGAATAATTTAAAGAAATAAATAAAAATAATTAAAAAAATAAATAAATAATATTGAAAAAAATAAATAAATAATATTTAAAAAATAAATAAATGAAATTTAATAAAATAAATAAAATAAAAAAGAAGGATAAAAATAAAAAGCACAATAGGGTCGTGAACAATTTGGCGGGTGGGGAATTTGCGCCATTGAGTTTGGGGGGGGGGGGGATGGGCACCTCTGCACATACGAAAGGACAAGAACAGAGGAGAGAAAGTGCATCCACGCCCATACCGGGATTCGAACCCGGGATCACTCCATCTCGGTCAGACTTCTCTGACCACTAGACGAGGTGGCCGGCAGTAAAATGTGGTATTGTTGCTTTAAAAACCATGCGATGTAAAATAACGGAGTTTTAATACCAAAGTTACAAATTCTGGATGAATTTCAAAAAGAACTTATCTCAGAATAGTAACGATTATTTTCCCTCTCAAACTTTATCTCACGGATACTATATTTTGCCTTGTTAAAACGTACACTGTTTTCGAAAATGTCACAAAAAAATTGCTTCAATTAATCATATGATTTTTTAAGAAAAAGTAGTTTCATGTGTCTCTTACATAATTTTGCGGACCTGAGCCGAAATTTGAAATTCAATTATAAATAGAATTCACAGATAAATGTAACTCATGTACCTGCACTGCAGAGCAACCAGGTGTAACCCAAAATATTGCAAATGTTTCATAATTAGCAACTTTCTAATTCTTTATGAAAATTTATTACGAAGTTTTGTAGCATCCCAGTTAAAACTTCATTGCTATAGTCTATTCCACCCTAACTTGGCACTACAGGGAAGGCTACGGGAGCCGAATGGAGTCAATTCACCGCTAGAGGGCCGCACAGTGGATGTCACGTGTCGGCTGGGATCGCTACTCTGTTAGCATGCTTTCGTATTGAGTTTTAACTGGAGGTGGCCGATCAAAATTAGTTTGCTTTGGCTATTTACGTTATTTTTGTAATTAATAATATAGTACTTACGTTTAGTTTAATCTTTTTAATTATGATTTAGGTCAGATTGATTTAGTTTTAATCTCTTATTTAGAGTTGACTTTTAATGTTTTTTACTTCGTAATATTTGTTATTAGTTTATTTCTCTCTGAATTTTTTTTAGCATGAGCATGAGAGAGGTAATTTTAGAAAAAAAAATTGTAAGTGTCAGTTAAGAGTCTAAAAACAGCATAAAAAGTTGTTTTTAATTTATTTTTAAAAAATGTTCTTTGTAATGAATACATATTTTAAATTTCTCCTTGTATAGTAAAATGACTTTCTGCTAAAATTGAAATTGACTTTTTCTAAAATATATGCATTTCTATAAACATTATTTTGTATGTGAATACATTGTGCAAATACAATTAAAATACCCATGGTTTTGTCAGAAAAAATATAGGACGTAATGTGAAACTTCTGTTTTGCTTTCTTTCTTTTCTTTTCTTTCTTTTTTTTTTCACTAATCAAATGAGCTTTATAATTTGTTTTCTTTGTCTAGTGTAGAACCATTAAATATATACTCAGTCATATATTTATGTAATATATTTTTAAGAAATTTTAACTCTGCCATTACGAAACTAAGTATGTTTAGATTTTATTCATAGAAGTACTATCCAATGAAATAGTGTAAATGTTAAGTGGTATCTCAGTGATGTTTCACGCTACCAAAATTTTTAATCAAATGCATTTTATACTTAGTAATAAAATAGTACTGGATAAAACAGTAAAAGTTTTGTTAATTAATACCAATAATTTCTGATTAAATTACAACTGTACGTTTTAGCAATATATGTATATTTTTCAGCTATTTGCTTCTTGAATTCTTCGATAAAGATTTTTTTTTCAAAGACGATGTGCATCCCCCAAAAAGATTTCTGGATACCCACTGATAAAGACAGCAGCAGACTCCTGTGGTCTTTTGAATACTTTGATTTTCAAACAATTATTGAACAAGACTCATTTCCTGATATGAAAAAATAGGGTTTTTTTTTTGCTTTTACACTGTACAAAGTTTTTTAAGAGGTACCTTATTTTTAGTGGGGATGGACCGGATAGTGATTTTGCCGGATACCAGATGGCTCATCATAAGACGGGTACCGGATATCCGGAATTGTATCGCCTACAATTACATTGCATGTTTACTTATTTTTATGGAATACAGCTTCAAAACAGTAAATCAAAGTTGTTTCTCGCATCATTTCTTTAAGAACATGTTAAATACATTCAAACAAATTTTTAAAGCCTCTATTTTATTGTACAGGAGTAGCGCTACATATGAAATAAAACACTAGCATATTGTGATTTCTTTCTAAATTATGTATTTTTATCAAAAGAGACAAAAAACTTTAAAAGATAGAATTAAATATTTCGGTATGTACTCAAAGTTTAAACTTTTAATTATTCTTAGTTTAAAATTTAAAGCTTTTCTGTTTCAATATCATTTCAATAAGTTTCTACGTAAATGATAGTTATGATTAGTTAATTTTTACACTGATTTGGTATTATAACTTTTTAAAAACTTATACGTAGAATTCAGTCATATTTTATAAATATATTAATTGTAAATGATTGCAATATATAGATATTTGCATATTTTTAATTGTTGAAAAATGTGTCTTGAACTATTCAATTTTCTACAACTACTCGGTATCGGCCGAGTACCTGATCCAAATTTGGCCGGGTACCGAGGCGGAGTACCGAATATTTACCGAGTACTCGGTGCATCCCTATTTGATGGACAGGAAAAATAATTAAAAAATTAATTATGTAAAAAATAATTTTTTTATTAAGGAAAGAAGAATCGTCCCTTAAATTTACGATAGACCCCAGGGGGTATATACTTTTTTTACTAAATTTTTTTCTACCTACGATATAATATTTAAATAGACATTTTATAAGAAGAAATAAAATCAGCAATTAACATAAACTGGGAAGCTAGGAATAACTTTGAAAACTTTTTTTCTTGAGATTGTGAACGATGTCATTTTTGATAAAGATCATATTAAAACTGCTACAGAACACACTTTACAATGGTTATATGCTGCAATCTGTTAATAACGAATTGAAACAATACCAAGGTACCCAATGAACACTATTATTTAGTTGAAATGTTCATTTTGGGAAAATGCAGACCCTTTTTTGAACCGTCCCTAAAAAGGGACGCTAGGCATTAATGGGTTAAAAACGGTCCTGTCAACAGGTATATATTTCTGAATTTTGAACACAAACATAAATCCATCTCCAAAACTGAAAAAATATGTGAGTGACTAAACATTCCTTTAATTTTCCCAATTAAATTGAAAACTATACTAAAAATATTTCAATTGTAAAATATGTCAGATTTCAGAGCAACTTTTGTACTTTTTTCTGCAATATGAGATTTGCAAATTTTTCGAGAAAAAAAAAATAACTCCCCAAATATACAAATTCAAAACAACTGCTATATTTTCAAAATTTAAATATTTGACTGCAGACAGTTATTTAAAAAACCATCTACAAGTTTGCTACGGAAACTTTATGGTCAAAATAATAGATACCATGAAATAACTCCACAAATTATTCTTCAGAATCCACGATTATAGCGATGATGTCTAGTTAAATGCAGGGGGGAAAGTAAATAATTAAAATGGCGTTCCTTCTTTTGATCGAAATGAAGACAAACGAGGCGAGAGACAAACATCATAAGTTACCCAGGGGTGCAGAATATGTCCGATCGCGCGATCCTAGATCGGGGGAAATTTTGGTCTTTTGGGGAAATTTTTTACGAAAAATAAAAAGTGAATCGGGAAACCTCTTTTCCAAATTATAATTATTTCTTCCTTTTAAAAGGAAGAAAGCTTTCCCATAAACAATATATAAATACATTTTTTTGTTAATGTGCTTTTATTGATAAGTAATATGTATATAACTTAGCTTATGGAGAAGCAAATTGTAATTAATTGAAATATATTTTACTGTGGTACGTCTGCAGTGATGCGAAATTGATTTTTATCTAAGCTTATTTATATCGTTAAATTTTGGGGAAATTTTCGCACGGATTAGGGGAAATGTTGGATGGGAAAACATTTTCTGCACCCCTGAAGTTACCTTTCTGAAAGTTCTTGTGATTCTTACTCAAGCAAACTTCCTTTTTTGATGAAAAATAATTGCAAAACTGTGTGAATGGAATTGGTACTTGAATACTTTGGACTGAAACCAAAAGAATGTTTTTGGTTTTTTGCTAAAGTAAATTATACTACAGTATATTACGTAATCGGAGTTGCAAAAAAGAGAAGAACTTTCTTTAATACGTCTCTCCTCTTTAACTTAAACTAGATGTTCCCTCATGGACCTCTGTAGCGTGGAACCCAAAATTCGGTCGCGGGAATATCGGATCCAGCAGGGCAGAAAATATCACGTGACTACACGGCAACCGGAAAGCGATTTCAGTGTGGGCGTGGCTTAAAGGAAATAATAGCAGACAGCTTTTGATCGCGTAGTGTGGATTTGAACTGCTACAAAATAATTTAAATATAATAAAGATGAAATTAAGCATAATTAAGAATGCCAGATGCAATGTTTTACGAAAACGCGTAGTATCCTTCACATGAAAATCCAAAATTGATTTTTCTGTTCTTTTTCGTAACTTAATTTGTTTCAGAATTTAAATTCCGGTTTATTTTGCTCATTTTCAATCGTTTTTTTTAAACTCGAAAAAATTATTTTGTGTAATAAAGAAGTTAAATTCTAATTTGCTTAAAAAAATTAATAAATAAAATTCATCACCACACCAGGATTTAAAAAAATAAATAAATAAGGGAAAATAAAATAATGTTGAACTGCGTTGAAAATCAAAAATTGTATTAAAAAAAAAGAAAAGAAAAAAAAGACAAGCTATTCTCGACTTGTGTACTTTTTTTTTTTGTCGAATACATTATGGAATAACAATTTGGTTTTATTTCTTGATTTATTTAGGCAGGGTGTCAATGATTTAAATCAACTGATTTAAACCAGTAATTTAAATCAAATGATTTTATTAAAAAAATGGTTTTTATGGTTTTCTCTCACTTTAATACTTCTATCTATTCATTTTTTCTCTCCTTACTCAATCTAATTATTCACATTTTTAGTCAATGGAGACTTTTAAATTATATTCGGGATTATTATTATTATTATTATTTTGAAATTAATAAGGAAGTTAAAAGGCAATACACTAAAAGATGGTTGTGTATCTTTTGATTTTTATCTCATAGAACACTTTTCAATTTAAAGGATAGTTAAGCAATGTTGAAAAAGAGAAATTTGCTGGAAACTGCTAACACGTTTTTCAAAGTTACGAGAAATCATATTTTCAATTTGAAAATAAATAAATAAAAGAGCATATTAATTAAAAGACATGTAGCAATGTCCAATTTATTTATTTCCTTCTGTTTTTATGTTTTTCAGTGTGCTACTATGTCATCTGTATTATACTTATGATTTAAATCATATGCATTTGTATTAAAATCGTTTGCATTGAATGTTATGAAATTTTTTTGGTGACATAATCAATGAAATTTTGTTTTGAAGTTTTTAACAATATCAATTTCATGCTTACTAATATTCATAAGTATAGCTAATCAGTTACGAAAGTTTCTGAAGTCTTTTTTTTTTAATATAAAAAATCGATTTAAATTTAAAAAAAAAGCAGATTTAAATAAAAAAATCTGATTATTTAATTAAGCACTTTCTAATTTCTTAATAAAGTAAATAAAGAAGCATAAAAAAATCAAGAAAATTTTATTAGTTTCTAACAACTTATACACTAAAGGCTGTTATCAAATAGCTACTAAGTGAATTAAAACTTTTAAATGTTAAATAAAAAATAATTGTTATAAGTAATTGCAAAAAATGTTATAAAACTTAGTTAATATTCAGTCAACCAGACATTGGTAGTATTTGGCCGAATAGTTAGTTTTTAGTATTCATATAAAACTGCTATTTGGTACATCCTTAATGCTTATTCAAATACTTCATTCATGATTAGCAGTATTTCTTTCTTTCTTTTTAATTTTTTTGAATCATAACGGTAAGTTCTTCCAGTAATATTGCATTGAATGGTTAAAATCAAGATACATTCATGTCACATTTAATGCATTGGACATGGGCCCCACCCAATATAGGGAGAACAAGCGCTCCAGCCCCCCCCCCCCATAGAAATGAGTACTTTCTTAATTTTAGTACATTTTAGTACAATATTTTCTGCAAAAATATAAATATATTTCTTTTTCAGCCATTAGTGAGTAAGTTCTTAAAAATACCAAATTTCAATAACTTTAATTGCTTCAGTAAAATTACTTTCAAAAGGAAAAATATATGGCCAAACCTTGGGGAAAATACGTAATCTCCCCCCCCCCCCACACACACACAAAATTTCGCATAGTGGCACCGGAGGTACATTGTAGGAGTGTCAGAGGAGACATGATCCAGTTGTTTTTTATCAAAATGAATGAAGTTTATCTATTGAATTTTTGTTTAGAAAGCAGAACAAGGGGACATTGTTTTAAGCTATTTAAATCTCAGGCTAACCTAGAGGTGAGGAAAAATTACTAATTTAGTAGGGTTGTGAGCACCTGGTACAACTTACCAGAGGAGGTCTTTACGAGTAAGGGAGTTGACAGCTTTAAGAAGACCTTAGATATTCATATAGCTAAAAATTTACTAAGACCAGCCTAACTGGGGACAGAGCCTGTAGCTGTTCGTCTTCTTTTGTATTTGTATATAATAATTTTAGAATTTATTATTTACTATTACTATTTTAAAACCTTTCCTACAAATTTGATTTTTATAATTAAAATTCATTTATTGTTCTAATAAGCATTAAGAACTAACTCCTCGCCTTATCTTACGGGACGAAAAGAGGGCATGGGGCAGGGCCAATGGGGGCAGATTCCTTGGCTCTCAACCATGAAAAATTAAATAGCAATTTTTGTGTGCTGTAATTTAATGACTGCTAAATTTAGATTACTTAAGTGATTTCAAGTCACAAAAAAAAAAAAAAAAGGATGCGTAATTTATCAGAGCATGCATTAAAATGATTATTTGTTGCTAAAGATTCAAAAGTTCCACTGTTTATGTTTAGTACTTATTAATCCTTACATCCTAAATGCAGGATGTGAAAAAATCAATGATTTTTTGAAAAAATCAAAATAATCAGATTTTTTTATATTTAAATCTGATTTTTTTTAATCGATTTTGTTTTAAAAAAAAAAGACTTCAGAAACTTTCGTAACTGATTAGCTATACTTATGAATATTAGTAAGCATAAAACTGATATTGTTAAAAATTTCAAAGCAAAATTTCATTTATTATGTCACCAAAAAAATTTCATAACATTCAATGCAAACGATTTTAATACAAATGCATATGATTTAAATCATGTAAGTATAATACAGATGACATAGTAACACACTGAAAAACATAAAAACAGAAGGAAATTAATAAATTGGACATTGCTACATGTCTTTTAATTAATATGCTCTTTTATTTATTTATTTTTACACTGAAAATATGAGTTCTCGTAACTTTAAAAAACGTGTTAGCAGTTTCCAGCAAATTTCTCTTTTTCAACATTGCTTATAACTATCCTTTAAATTGAAAAGTGTTCTATGAGATAAAAATCAAAAGATACACAACCATCTACCATCTTTTAGTGTATTGCCTTTTAACTTCCTTATCAATTTCAAAAAAAAATAATAATAATAATAATAATAACAATGCCGAATATAATTTAAAAGTCTCCATTGACTAAAAATGTGAATAATTAGATTGAGTAACGAGAGACAAAATGAATAGATAGAAGTATTAAAGTGAGAGAAAACCATAAGGACAAAAATCAATTTTAGGAAGAAATGTTATGCTGACTAAGCAAAAGGCAGAATTTATGAAAATCAAAAAATCAAGAAGATTTCTAGGCTTAAGTTGAAAAATGATTTAAATCAATGATTTTTGTAAAAAAAATCGTTTGATTTAAATCACTGGTTTAAATCAATTGATTTAAATCTTTGACACCCTGCCTAAATTAATCAAGAAATAAAACCAAATTGTTATTCCATAATGTATTCGATAAAAAAAAAAGTACACAAGTCGAGAATAGCTTGTCTTTTTTCTCTTTTCTTTTTTTTTTAAATATAATTTTTGATTTTCAATGCAGTTCAACATTATTTTCCTTTATTTATTTATTTTTTTAAATCCTGGTGTGGTGATGAATTTTATTTCTTAATTTTTTTAAGCAAATTAGAATTTAACTTTTCTTTTTCATAAAAGAATTTTTTCGAGTTAAAAAAAAACGATTGAAAATGAGTAAAATAAACCGGAATTAAAATTCCGAAACAAAATTAAGTTACGAAAAAGAACAGAAAAATCAATTTTGGATTTTCATGTGAAAGATACTACTCGTTTTCGTAAAACATTGCATCTGGCATTCTTAATTATGCTTAATTTTGTCTTTATTATATTTAAATTATTTTGTGACAGATATAATTCAAATCCACAACCACACTACGCGATTCAAAAGCTGTCTGCTATTATTTCCTTTAAGCCACGCCCACACTGAAATCGCTTTCCGGTTGCGGTGTAGTCACGTGATGTTTTCTGCCCTGCTGGATCCGATATTCCCGCGACCCCAAAATTCATTTTGAGACTGCGATGTTGTTGTTTGACATCAATGCTTTTGATATAAATGCTGCTTCTAAAAAACTGCGCTTGAGAAACTTTGTCTTCGTTCTAGTTGCCTGAAGTAATGAATAAATTGTCTGATATTCTGCTTAGGAATAACATTTGTTTCGCAAACCACCAGATCCAAATTCAAGTCACGAACTAAAAAGTCGAAATCCATTCAAGCTAAGAACGAGAAGTGTCTCAAAGTTTTAATTTGTTCTGCATCTTTACTTACTGATCAAGACAAGTAAGTTTTAACTTTGACATTACATTTTCTTCTATTTAGCGCTGCAATTTCTAAATACGGTAGATCCAGGATGAAACAGAGCCAGAGGTATTCCGGTGCTAATATGGAAAATGAATGAAAAAAAAAATCCAACGAAATTTTGAAAATGTCCTTTACACATGATCTTGGCTAGCATTAAATTTCATTCAACATTCTTCAATCCTTACACTTTTTAATCAATATTGCACTTCATTTATCAAGCGAGTGATTTTTTTCAAAAAAGGTTGCGCATGTCATTAGAAAGAATGTTTGAAACACTCAGTCGCCCCCGATTTTCCTGAAAGTTGAAAGTTCCACGATATAATTATACTTTCTACTCTTCAATCAGTGGCTACTTAGTACCGTGTATATTCTGTAGTTTGGGAGGAAGGGGGATATTTTCCCTCAAAAAAGAATGAAATTGATTCGCCTGCATCCAATAGTTTTAAATTTTTCTTCGTAGCCAAAGACAAAAATGGTCAGAAAAATGCCAACATATTTTGAGGGAAGAACAACAACCGAAGGGGTTTCTTTTTACTTAAGGAAAGTTAAACGTTTAATTTTCTTTTGTGGCCCCCAAATAATGTATGTAGAAATTTACAATTCAATTTAAGTTTCCTTTAAACCACAGTATTGGTTGTTTTCTTTTCATAAAAATTATACAGTAAACTCCTGATTATGAGCAGAATAGGATCGGTGGATTAGTGAATATCGTGGGTCATCAACAAGAGGTAAAAAATGATATTAGTGTACACAATAGCCAAAAAAAAAACGTTTTGTAAATGCATTTTAATAAAAGCTGAAAGTGCTAACATTGGACGTAAAAAATGTCTTTAAAAGCTAAAAATGGACAACACGCATAATAATCTTAATATTATCACACAAACTAAATTATTACTAAAAGGTCAATCTGGTTTTTGTTTTTTCGTTTTAAAATGCTTGTTCTTATTTAGTGATTGACGTTTTTTTTCACTAGTATCCTGTCCCCAAAGTGATGTATAGTCCGACTCTCCGAAATAGTTTATAAATCTGTCAGAATGAGGGAAGGCTGCTTCGTGGCTCATAGTCAGGGCCGGATTACTAAATAGGCAACGTAGGCAGTTGCCTATGGGCCCCAGGGTTTTAATGGGGCCCCGAGAAATCCTGAGGATATCCTTTTTTAACTTTAGATGGCACTGTTAGCTAAAGGTTAGGAATATTATTTGATACAATATGCGAATATAACTTAAGTAAACGTTCATACTTCCATTCAACTTCTTTCTCATCACCGGGGCTCAATTTCTACCAAAAGAGGTGCAAGAGCCTAAAAGTACCCACAACTTATTTTATTGCGTGAATAGCATGAACTTTGGCTAAAATATTGAATTTCGTAAGTGCAGCAGCTTTACTCCCAATACAAATTAAGCCTTGCTCACCATCAACAATTTATACTTGTAACAAGCACTATGATTGGTTATGTATTCCATAATAACAATTATAAATTATTAAAATATATTTGCGCAATATATATCAGTTATTTAAAATCTCATTTATCAAATCATTACATCCATATGGTGAAGGGGCCCCCTCATTTCAAATGCCTATGGACCTCCAAATCTTTAAGCTGGCTAGTTTGATTTGTCGTCACCGTAAAAAGAGCGGAGGACTTGGGATGATGAAAAGCTTGCTGTGCGTGTATCAACATTGTCAATCACCATAAGTGGAAATATTTTTGTTTAAATTATAATATTTTCATTTAATACGCTGGTATTAATGTAATGTAAACGTCTTAAAAATGTTCGTAATTGTTAAATGAACAAAATCGACTTTCTGTTTGAAATCCACAAATCCAACCGCTCCCCCTTTTTTTTTTTAATCCCATATTGGTCAACAACAAAAAAAAAAGTCCCATTTCTGCCAAAAAAAAAAAAGAAAAAAAGCATTGAACTCTTTAAGAAAATCACGTAATATTTAAAATTATATTTGAATAATGACGAGTAAATTTAGATAATTTTTGATATTTTGAAGTCAGAAAGTTGCTACTGACGAACTTTTTAAATAAGTTCAAAAGTTGGATGTATACTTCTGTTAAAAATAATGATAATTTGGCTTGCATATATATTTTAAATTACATTTATCATTTTTTAATGTTTTCTAAGAAAATATAACTAGTAAACTTCTAAGAACTCAAATTTTCCAGAAGAAATCTTTTTCCGCCACCTCAAATTTTCTGAAAAATTTGTATTTGTAGCTCACTTAAAGTTTAAGCTGTTGTTGAGAAAACTGAAATCTCTTACGTCTGACAATTTCTGCCACCGAGGCCTGGAGAGTAAGATATGATAACCCAAGCCTAAAGCAGGAGCTTTAAGTAGAGAGAAAAATGCTCTTACAAACATTAAAAATGAGATTTTAAATACCGTCGGCCCCGCTTAAACGAATACTGCCGATTCCAAGAAATATTAGGCCTATTCGATTAAGCGGGGATCTTTGACATTACGTCTATGTCATTGGTTCTGAGACATTTTATTCGTTTAAGCGGGGTATTCGTTTATCCGTTACCCGATTAAGCGGGGACGACAGTATATGGGTGTGAAATCCAAGCACGTATCCAGAACTTTGTTTAGGGGGGGGTCCAAGGTCACGAAAGATAAATCAGAAGTATTAATTGTTTGTTACATTAGCATTAATTAAATTAAAACTATAATAATTATTAGTATATAATGTTTAACTTAAAATGTAATTAATTAATTAAAATTGATAATGAAATTAAGTATAATTAATTTAAAAAATGCGGTAGTAAATTAATTTTTGGCAATTAATAACAGTCACCCATACAAAAATTCTAAATGTGAAGAAAAAAAAAATTCATCATATCTCATTTCATTCGCTGAAACATTTATGTTTATGCTTCGAAAAAGAGTGGTATATAATTCCTTCGAAGAAAATTTCACAATAAAAGAAAATCAGAAGACAAATACTTTTCCAGGAATTATTAGTAAAAATGTTGCTAATACTTCAACAAAATATTAAACTTGGTAATATATTTCAAAAAAAAAAGTATGTATTTATGTTCATTTTGTTGCCACCCCTCCCCCTCCCCCCGAAAGAATTTTATAAAATTCTTTCTACAATACGAAATAGAATCTCCAAACTTACCCATTTTCTAATTTTTTCGTTTAAAAGCTTGAACAAACACAGTTTAATTGGAGAAATTATTCACCACTTGCGAAGCAGAATCCGAAATATCGAAAAAAACGGTGGGAGAAAAAAGACGGCTTATATAATAATCAGGCTTGGAGTAATCGTCGATTACGTAATCGTAATCTGCGTAATCGATTACATTTTTCTGTAATCATAATCAAAATCATAATCTGAAAATGGAGCACTCGTAATCGTGTAATCGTAATTTTAATCAAGTATTTCTTGCGTAATCGTAATTGTAATCTAAGTTGAATAATCGTAATTTAACCTTGTAATCGTGTAATCCCGACTTGCTGAAAGTTAAAAAGCTTCTAAGTTACGTTTCTACAATGCTGTGAAGAGATAAGAGTTCAATACAAGCTTCCGAAAGACTTGAGAGCTGTTCAGTGATTGTTACAGGCTGTTTGTAAATGAGGGTAATAAAACTGAGCCCTTAGTGTTTTTCAACTTTCAGGCGCCTATCACAAAAACGTCTCCCCTTGATTTTTAGGATGGGTCATCAATTTTCCCTTTCATCAGCTGTCAGTGACAGCAACAAGCGAAGTCGTCGTTGCCTCCAGGGCTAGAGTACTATGGCCCTGGCCACCTCGGAATGGAACAGTGGTGTCAAAATGATAACACATGCTTTCAGTTCGACTGGATTGTTGGGATTCTGTAACCATCGTTATAACGGTTGCGATTCTGTTCACTGTTATATACCTTTCGGTGCTTTTTTTTTTCCAATTCAGGTACCTTTAATTTATGCTTTGTATTTTAAATCCGATAGTATTTTTAATTAAGAAGTATATAAAGAAGAAAAAGTTGTGTGTTTCTAGATTTTTAAAACATTTGGTTATGTGTATGATTGAAATCAATAATTTATTTTTAAATATTATTATCTTTTTATGCTTAGAATAATTTTAATATACTTTTGTATTTGTGTTTATTGTTTTAGTTTCATGTTTTTAGTAGCAATAACAGCAGTATACCTTAAAAAATCTGACATAAAATATTGTTATAAAATGATCATACAAGCAAGAAAAAAAAAAAAAAAAGGAAACTTGATGTCAAGAAATCAAATCAAAACTTGCTACCCATTTTCTAATCATATTATTTCAAGAATTGTTTGATTGTATACGCTTTAACTATTAATGGAGTTGGAGCATAATACATAGAAATATAATATATAGGCGATTCTCTGCAAACTCGTCATTTTCCATATAGCATCTGTCCGGGCATGTGTTTTTGAAATGGTCGTATAATTATTATAATATTGCTCAGAAAATGAATCTATAACTTTGGTTCGAAAGAGGGCCAATTGAAGTTTGTGTTTTTCTGATAAATCATGATAGGGGGTAAGTCCCCTGCCTAGTTTATAACTAGGCAGGGAACTGTTTATTTGCACTTTGATGCGTAATATCTGCAAAATAATTCGAACATAATTAGTTATGAAGCTACTTGTAAATTTAGGTACAAATAGTGGACATAATAATTAATATGTTTTATAATTAAACTAATTAACATTAATAAAATTACTTCACAGAGGACTTTTCGCAACGACCCAGATGCATACTTTCATGACAAATGTGGCTCTGAAACTAAACAACGTGGCGTTTCAACACTGTTCTCAGCTATTTCCGCAAATTCACACTGATTACTTTAAACTTCATGCCAAAAAACATTTTCAAGATTAACGGTTTTTTTCTGTTGCAGCTTTGAATTTGTGGCAGGGGACTGTTTGAAAAAGCTCCGGACAGGTTTTGGTATACTATATTAAAGTAATTAAATACATAATTAGACCTTATTTCATAAAAAAGATATAATTGCATTATTCTAATTTTAGATATTAATTGCCAAATTTATGTAGCCGTAATAGGTTTTTTGAAATACCGGATTTAAGTGTTCAACTATAGGATTGGGACTGCCAGGGGACTGTGTTTTTGGTGCTTAGATAATTTATAGAAAAAAATTAAATTGTTATCGCTCCAAATACAATTGTGCCACAAAGTATTAATGCTTTACTTGTATTAAGAGCGATAATTACTTTATTACACTTTATTATTTTTTAAATAATCGGTCCAAACAACTAATTACGAGTTCACAGAGAATCGTCCATATGTATGTTTTTTGATGTTGGTAAAAGTTTGCTTCATGCCGAAACTTCATTTTTTGAAGCTGCATTAACACTTCGTTCTAAACATTTTTCTTTTTCTGTTACAGACAAATTTTTTAGAAATGAACCGTCTTCTTGCGTTTATGTCATTGTGTTTTTAACAGTAATGAAATTTTCATTTAGTAAAAAAATCGATTCTTATTAAAGTAGTGCTATAAAATATGGGTATTGCATTGCTTTTTTAGTGTAAAAGTGAAGTTAATAGTATTAAACCACATGCTTATCAGTATCAATGTTGTTATGTAAAAAATATGTATCATTTGTTTTTCAAATCCTAAAGAAACTTCTTTTTACAGCTGAAACGCTTAAGGCAAGAGCTGCTTATGTAATGTAGTTTGATTTTCTTTATTAGAGAAGTAATAAATAAATGATTTAAGTAAAATAACTAAATCTTATAACTCATTATGCAATATTTAATGGTGAAATCTTTAAAAAATTAAAAAGTGTCCAGAAATTAATCCACTAGTGCATGTACCTGTATCTAATCACCTATATACGACATATGGATAAAAGTTGTGCTATATTTAAGTGCACTTCAAATGGTTCACATTAATTTGGATGTGCTTTTATTTCATTTATTGCTCCTTTACTGCAGCAACGTCAGAATTCAAAAAATAAAATAAATAAATAATTAAATTAAATAAAATAACAATAATCCTTACGTTAAGAGAACATATTAGTTGCAATGATCATTTCATTCATCTCTATATTAGATAATCAAAAATCATAATTTTTCATCTATAACGCTGTTGTCGTGAATGAATATTACGTAATAATCTATACATATACAGTCGACGCTCGATATAACGACCGTCTCCGTCCTACAGAAAACGGTCTCTATAACGAGTGATCGCTATAAGAGGTAAAACATATAGTATATTTGGATACATTAGGGGGGTTTCTCACCGGTCGTTATATTAGGATGGTTTTTATAACGTGTGGTTGTTATAACGAGCGTCGACTGTATATATTCTCACCAACCTGTAATCGCGTAATCGAAATCGTAATCGGCACATGATAATCGTAATCGATTACATTTTTTAACGTAATCTAATCGTTGCTGTAATCGTAATAGCGATTTCACAGACGACTGTAATCGTAATTGTAATCTCCAATTTTTCACGTTTGTAATCGTAATCGTAATCGATTACATTTTCTCGTAATTGACTCCAAGCCTGATAATAATATATGGATATAATTGATTATGCCCACTAATTAAAATCGTAAAATTATGTAAATTAGTCGAACACAAGGCCTAAAAAATTACGAATTTATCGATATATATCTCGTTCGATAACCATTTCACTGGCGTTCGGGAACAGTTATATTGACTTACATACATAAATAGATATAATCTACGTACATGGTTTTTTAGTAATATGAAATCGTCAAATTTTTTTAAAAAATCTGTAAATTTTCTGCACAGGTTTTACTTAGAAGTAGATCTAATTTTCCCGTAAATGACGCTGATTTGACTCAAACTCGGCATTTTCGCAGGAAAATTTGATTATTTAACAAATTTCTACATGAAATCTGCAGAAATTTTGCAGATTTCTGTGAAATTTCTTCATTAATTTGAAGATACTGCAGAAAATTTGCAGAATCATTTGGAGGTTCTCGCGTTCTGAATTGACTTGGAAGTTAAAAACTTTTCAATTAATGGGAATACTTAAAGGAAAAAAGCACCTTCTGTCTTGGTTATGGTTTTTTGAGGTAAGTGATGAGAACTGTGATAAAAGACATCCGGTTTGGGGGGGGGGGTCCGGACCCCCTGGACCCCCCCCCTTAAATACGTCCTTGGTGAAATCTTTTATTTACGATAGATGGATCGAAACGACGTTTCTAAGACTTCTATTTAGAAAATTTTCCTGTAAAAGTTACAGCCTCCGTCCTTCCTCGGATGCTACAAAGAGAATAAAATTGTTTTTGGAATTGAAATTTTTGTTATTCATCTTTCTTCAAAGCAATAAATGGCAAATAAAGAATTTCTTGGCTTACGTTTAATAAATCCACATCTCTATAAAAAAAAATTAATTAATTAATAAAAGCCTTAATACGGGGGGGGGGGAGGATGGTAAGGGTGGAATTTCAAATCTTTGCCACACCTAGGAAAAATTAAAGGTCTGGCACTTAAGGAGGGGGCGGGGGATAAAAATCACCATCATTGTTCTTTTTTAACAGGGATCCTAAATACGCCCATAGAGTTTTGAAACAATTTGAAAGTGGCAATGTTGTAATGGACGTGGCCCCCCCCTCCCCAATAAATTTTGGCTGACGACGCAAATGGCACTGAGGAAGGGGCTCCATTGTAGCCTTGAAATAGCTATTTGCTGCACTTTCCACCTAATTTATGCTTTATATACGTTGATTTTTAACTTCAAATATTTGTGTGTACTTTTAATGCAAATTGTAACAAATTTAGGGTAAACAAAGGAAAGCTGTCTTGGGAGATTTGACCGAAGCTCACTGGGAGACTTGACGCAAGCACTATCTTTCTGTTTTTGTTTAAATTGATGATTTTGTGTGTAATGAACAGCTAACATACTGTGATTTAGGTCAAATGATCAAATTTTATCTGAGTAATTACTATATTTACTGAGATTAGAACCTAAATAGCCTTTCCAATACTTCCTGGTTAGGTTTGTCCCAACTATAGAATCTGACGCTTCAGAGTCGCTAATTGAGGTACCAATAAGTCCTTAGTCAAGTCAAAATACTAAAGTAAAGTGCTAGAGCTTTATAGCCAGAAATTGCGAATTGAAGACTGGAAAACTGTCAAAGTTTGTGGAAGAAAATTGGGACGAGGCATTTTGTTGGCTCAGTACAGGTGTCACCTGGGGTTGAAATTAATAGTATTCCCTTTCCTCCTGTAAAAAAGCAAAAAAAAAAAAATTGCATGTACGCATAAATGTTATACATTTTGTAAATTTATATTTTGATTTATTATATTTTAAGTTCCCAAAAATCCATTAAATTACAAACTTAAATAATATTGGCGTCCTTTATAAAACTTGCCTGTAGTTCACTTTCTTTGAATTATTTAAATTTACTCGTTTTTAAATAAATTTATGGATTTTATTTGTATTATTATTTATTTATCATTAATTATCATCTGTTCGGATCGTTTTTTTTCCCGCAAAATTTGTTCGACTTGAAAAAAAAAATTTTTTTTTTTTTTTGCGTTTTGAAAAGCAGTCCTTCGGGACAACGGAAGGTACACCAATCTGCCGTTAAAAGGGTCAGGAGGGTCCAGTATGAAGGCTGAGGCGGCTACTCTCGTCGATTAAAATCGGACATGCATTTATCTACCTGTATGACATTTGAACGACTCGATAGCGGCAGTGAGTTTGGGGCAAATCAGTTGTCAGTAAATTCGTAATTTTGCGATTTTTTTCAAAATTGGACAAGTTTTCAGATCCCGGACAACTGGGTCTCATCTTCATGGGGTAGCGATTGAGAGACGTCAATTAAAATTCTTCGAGAGCAGGTGGGGTCGAATCAGGTACCAAAAGATGAAAAGCTCTTCCGGGGGAGCACGCAGCTCTCAGTTTCACATTTGTGAGACTTTAATTGGTAGGTCTATTAAATATTCAGTTATTTGACATTCTTTTGCAAACTTCAGCTGTTACAAACGGCGAGAAGAGGGCAAAACCCCTGAATTATAATCTACTGATGGCAATGTACTCTGGTTTGCTACCTGCTGAACAACACTTAGCCAAGTGTATAAACCACTAGCACAGCCAGAATTACCCCCTGGAGGAGGAGCAGGGGTGGTCAAAACAGTCTTTATCTGTGCATAAACTACTGTATTACAATTGGTAATAACGTGAAAACCATGGCCTCTGGGGATATCCCCCCTCCCATTCCTTTCTGTGCTACTGCTATACACCAACCCTCCGCAGGTAACAAATATAGCAGCTTACTACATCTAGTACTACAAGTACAATCCCATGTAGGAATTTCAGTCAAAGAACATTTGGCCGTAGAAAGAAGTTAAAAAATGAATAATTAGAATAGGGGGTGGAATCAAAGAGATACAAACTATGATGTAAAGTAATGAAAGGAAAGAAAGTGAAGTAAACAATATGTTCTAGGTAAAGGAATGCATTAAAAAAAAGTGTAAAATGCTTACCAGGTTTTTTTTGTTTACCAATGCACACACACAAATTAGAGTCTGTACTGTCACAAAGTAACATTTTCAAACTAATTTTGCCCTAAAGATAAAATGAGGTCTTTTCGCCATAAAATACATTTATTTCGTTTCGTATCCCGTTTCCCACCTCAAACTAAAGAAGAAAATATAAAAATGCATTTTTTTTTTTTTTAATTTTAAAGACTACTCCTTTGAGCTTAGTCCGCACTAAAGAGTGGGGAGTAAGATAATATATGATTTTTGGATTACAATACAGTTGAACTTCCATTTAGGTTAATTCTAAAGCAGCTGATAAAATTTAAATTTAAGTGGAGCGAAGAAAAAATATAGGCGGTTTTCTGGGTGTCAATGATTAAAATCAATTGTTTTTTGTTTTATTTAATCATTGATTTAAATCATTTTTTATTTTAATCCTTATAAAATTCTCTTGGACAATCCCAATTTCATTATTTTTGGCATTTTCTTTTAGAGCTTTGATTTCCATCTAATAAATGGAAAAGTAATCCTACCCATCCCCCCTCCACAGATCGTAGAAGGTTGCAGTCCAAATAATATGTTTGCACAAATAGTGCTATTTGTTTTGTCTAATGTGTGAAAATGCATCTGCAGGGCAGGTGTTGCAAAGCGGGAATAGAGAGAATTGAGGGGGGAGGGACATGATAAGATGTGTGTGATATACTTTCAGTAAAAGAAAAAACAAAAATGACCACAAGGGTGTAGCTAGGGGGGTGCAGGGGGGTGCAGATGCACCCCCCTAGATCAGAGCCAATGGTAGGTCACTGTGACCTCCCATTTTATTTATTTTTTTGACAAACGATTTTGTCCCCGTTCATGCTTTTCATTGTAACATGCTGATGCAGAACTATAAAAAAAATACTGTTTTGTTCTTTTAGAAAGATTTTATACCATCCATTGGTTTAAGGTGTGCATGACTGAATAAAGTATAGTTTCTTTGAGTTCATAATTTCTTCCTTTTTTTTGTGCTAATAGAATTTCAAGCACTTTTTTCTCTTTCTTTCTTGCTTTTTTCTTTCTGTTTTTATTGAAAAATTTGACTTTTATGTAAATTTTTGGGAATTTTATATAAACTGCGTTATTATATCTAGTATTGATTACTTTTCAGAAAATGATAGTAAGCTTGCTTGTTTTTGAGGAGAAAATTTTTAATTTACTGAATGAAACTCAGAACTTTACTGTGAATGATTAAAAAATAAATAAAATACAAGAATGCATACTAATCTATGCCTATCAAAAGAGACGTGAGGCGTCACGAAAATAAATAAATAAATTAAAGAAAATAAATAAAGAAGTTCAGCCTTGCAATACTGTCTCACTATTTTCAAATTTCATCAGCCAATTTGTATCGGGTAAGAACTTTTTGGGAGGTCACATTGACCTCCTTTTGGGGTGTCACTGCTTGCACCCTCCTAACGTGAGTCCTGGCTACGCCCTTGAATGACCAGGCAGAAGATGAATTTTCTATGCCTTGCATTAGCAACTGGGGTGGGGGTCCTTATCAGTGGATGAAATGGAATATGGTTCCATCTTTACAAAGCAAAATAAAGGGGGGGGGGGGGTTGAATGAAAGGAGGATTGGGCTGAGCCTCCTGCCCCATTTGATTCTTATTGTATGAACATTATGTTATGGAAGTATGGAGGAAATAATGGTTGCCCGAATTAATATCTGCAGAAGCTCGTCAATTGCAAAAACTCAAGATTGCCAATGTTTAAAAGGGAAAATTATGAAGAAAAAAAGTAAATTATAGGCCTTCTAGATTCTGGAAATGTTAAATGTTGCAAAAATCGGTTAAAATGTTGGTATTTCTCTCTCTCTCTCTCTTTTTTTTTTTTTTTTTTTTTTTTTTTTTTTTGCGGAAGTACTTGAAGGTTGTAATTTACACTGTGAAAAATAAAATGTGTTTTAAGTTTGACTTGTTGGATATTAGGTAGTAAACTACTGTTAGGTACCTTTTTGTGTATTTGTAGTAGAACAAAATCGTAAATGACCCCTTAAATTTTGAAAAAATTCCCCTAAAATTTTTAAAAAGTCAACTGCGAGCCCTGTACAACCCCCCCCCCCCCCCCCCATCATCAGCTGGTTATTTCCCATCTCTACACTTTAACAGTTGTTGAATTTCTTAATTTCTTTCTTTTTTTAATTTTCATTACAGTTGAAAAAGTCATGTTTCGTTTTAAATTTTTCGAACACAAATTTTTCATTGTACGTTCTCCCTGTACATTCTCTGAAGTTTCTATTCATTTATTTTTTTTTCAATCAAAAAAATCGGATTTTTTTACACCCTGGCGTTTTTGTGAAAGCTATTCGTAGTATACTGCCTATTTTTTCTTTAAAATTTTTAATTATAACTTTATTAGCTGCTTTAGAATTAACCTTAATAATAAGAACCAAGATCACAGATATGGTTTTTCGAATTAATATATATTTTTTAAATTTATATTTTAATGTTATTTCGTTTTGAAATGTATTTGAGGTTAAACGTTTTGAAATTTAGGACAGATATAACCTGTTACCGATCCTTTTTTTTAATTATTATTATTATGATTTTTTTATTTTTTAGGAGAAATGTATAGACTTTGTTCTAATATAAATGTAATCTTAAATCTGACCAAAATATCGCAAGTTTTTATGCTCGAATTCTAAAGCAATTTTGAACATGGTAGAAAAAAAAGCAACTTTTAAACCGAAAACTTGACTAGAAGAGAGGAATGCTTTTAAACCTGTGATAGTTTGCTAAATTTAATTACCCACAGAATTGAAAAAATGTTATGGAAAAATGAATATCTTGATGTTGCATAATTTTGTTGTAATCGAATATAATGCTCGTTGAACATTTTTTGACATTTTTTAACGCAAGTTTCTGACTGGGCAGGCGAACCTTGGCTCAGACGGAATAATAGCGTCTCGTTGCAAAGGTCTAAGAGCTAGAGAATTAATTTAAGACATCTGGCTCTTTCATGTATATTTTTCCCCATGCTCTTCTGAACAGCATGCGGGGTATCCGGTGCGATTGCGTGTTTCACTGCGCATCACTTTTTTGTTTAAAAATAGTGATTTTTTAAAACCATTTTGGGGCAATGAGAAGCTTAAACCTGTTGTAGGTATGTGATGTAACATATCAATGGAAAGCTCTATTTCTGTCTTTCACAATGGTCGTTTTAATTTTTATTCTATTATGATTAGAAAAGAAATTGCATGTAAAAACTTTTTTTTTTTTTTCATTCATTAACAGCTCCGTATTTTGCGTAATTTTTGAAATAGAAATCTAAAACTAGCTAAGCAGGATTGCTTATCTTGTCATATGCGTCCTTCATCCTCATTTTTGTTAAAATCGGAATTGGCGAAGCCAAAAACTTTTTTTTCTTCATGATTGATTTGACGCGAAGTTGCCCAAAAATGACTTAAGAATCACTATTTTTACCGGCAAAAATACGATGCGCAGTAAAAAACGCTACAACTCTCGGCCGCCGGACACCTCGCATGCTGCTCAGAAGAGCAAAGGTAAAGATATATTAAAGAGCCAGACGTCTTAATATAGTTGTTTTTTCGACGTTTGGACAAGAACATAATGGATTTGCTTGTATTTATTTTTTTTCTTCTTCTTCTTATTTTTTTGGTGTTTTGACCCTTACTTCTTTTCATTTCATTTCATTTCAGTATAATAAGGACTGCACATAGTGTTGGAATTCAATAAGCCTGCCTGTAAGGAGTGTTGACTCGCCCTACCTCAACGCACGTCTTTGTTTCTGCTTTAATCTGAGGAAACATGTCCGAAAGACCATTCGTGATCGTTACTCCTCCTTCCAGCGAGAGATAACTAAATTGAACAAAGGCGTTGCAAATCAACTGTGAACCATAAACTAAAAGCATCAAATCAAGAGGCAAAAGTTTTCTGACGAGAAACGGCTCATTTGATCTCTGTAACACATTCGAACCTGTTTTGTGTCACCGTCAGAACCGTTAGTCCAATACTTGTGTGGTATTGTTTGTACACTAACGCACGCAAGGTGAGCTTTGTTTTATTTAAAACTACACGCTATTCCATTGAAGTTGGAAAATTATCAGCATAAAGAAAACCAGTCCTTGACATCATACCCGGTTTCTTGGTGTTCGAAACTGAGATGAGATCGTTAAAAACTGAGAAAGTGTGTTGCATAAGTGTTTAGATTCGACCAGACACCTCTGCCCATGTGAATCATCTTCCACAAAATGTTAATTTCGGATTAGTTTTATGGCTAGATCTTATGAAAGTTTGTCTTACATGCAAGTTATGGTAACCAACACTCGGAGAAACTGAATTTAATAAAAAAAAAATTAAACCATTTCTGACTCTAAAGTAGCAAAAACATGACTGTGACACATACGTAAACTGTGACATATGTAAAAAGCTTGTTCTGCTTTTAATTCTTCAAAGCCCGTTCTCGAGCTTGAGTTACGAGAAAGGAGAAGAATATCAGTTTAGTTTTTTGTTAACCTTTTCCGTGTCACCAAAAGTGAGATCTCTCATTTAAAAAAAAAAATACCATTATATATTGGTTTTTCCTGATCCTTTTAACGTTTGAAGACTGAAGAAACTTTTGACTGTCCATTTTGATGAAAATGTAGCATCTTTTGAATGAATGAACGCTTTTATATATTTTTTGCTTTGGCATATCAGTCGGATATCCATCATTGCTCAAAAGAGAATTATTTGTGCAAACATTGCCTAAAAGCATTTTCCAACGCTTCCCATTTTAAGACACACTTGAGGATCCACACTGGAGTGAAACCGTACTCCTGTGAACATTGCTCTAAGTCAGTTTCTAACGCTACAACTTTAAAGATACATCGGAAAAATTCACACAGGAGAGAAACCGTACTCCTGTGGCCTATGTTCAAAGCCATTTTTCAATTCTTCAGATTGGAAGAAACATCTAAAAATCCATAGCGGAGAGAAGCCTTATTCCTGTGAGCATTGCTCGAAGTCATTTTTCTTCGCTTCAAAATTAAAGAAACATCTGAGGATCCATACGGGGAGAGAAACCATATTTCTGTGAACATTGCTCTGAGCCATTTTCCGACGCTTTAGCTTTAAAGACACATTTGAGAATCCACACCTTGCAGAAACCGTACTCCTGTGAACATTGCTCTACGGCATTTTCCGACGCTTCAGCTTTAAAAGCATATCAGAGAATCCATACCGGAGAAAGACCATTTGCCTGTGACTATTGCACTAAGTCATTTTCAGAGCTTTAGATTTTTCGAGACATCAGAGCATCCAAATCGGTGAGAAACTTTATTCCTGTGGTTTATGTTCGAAGGCATTTTCCGATTCTTCATGTTTGAAGAAATATCTGAGAATCCACACCGGGGAGAAACCGTATTCCTGTGAACATTTCTCTAAGTCATTTTCTGCAGCTTCAGCTTTAGAAAGACATCTCAGAATGTACACCGGGGAGAAACCGTATTCCTGTGAACATTGCTCTCAGTCATTTTCCTCCGCTTCAGGTTTTAAAACACATCTGAGAATCCACACCGGGGAGAAACCGTACTCCTGTGAACATTGTTCTAAGTCATTTTCTGACTCTTCTTATTTAAAAAAACATCTCAGAATCCACACCGGGGAGAAACCGTACTCCTGTGAACAGTGCTCTAAGTCATTTTCCAACTCTTCTTCTTTAAAAAAACATCTCAGAATTCACACCTGGGAGAAACCATACTCCTGTGAACATTGTTCTAAGTCATTTTCCGACTCTTCTTTTTTAAAAAAACATCTCAGAATCCACACCGGGGAGAAACCGTACTCCTGTGAACAGTGCGCTAAGTCATTTTTCGAAGCTTCAACTTTAAAAGCGCATCTCAGAATTCACACCGGGGAGAAACCGTACTCCTGTGAACATTGTTGTAAGTCATTTTCCGAATCTTCTTCTTTAAAAAAACATCTCAGAATTCACACCGGGGAGAAACCGTACTCCTGTGAACAGTGCGCTAAGTCATTTTTCGACGCTTCAGCTTTAAAAACACATCTCAGAATTCACACTGGGGAGAAACCGTACTCCTGTTCACTTTGCTTTAAGTCATTTTCCCAATCTTCAAATTTAAAAAAACATCTCAGAATCCACACCGGGGAGAAACCGTACTCCTGTTCACATTGCTCTAAGTCCCTTTCCAGGGCTTCAAATTTAGAAACACATCTCAAAATCCACACCGGGGAGAAACCGTACTCCTGTTCACATTGCTTTAAGTCATTTTCCCAAGCTTCAAATTTAAAAACACATCTTAAAATCCACACCGGGTAAAAACCGTATTCCTGTGACTATTGCTCAACGTCATTTTCCAGAACTTCAAATTTTAAGAGACATTAGAGAATCCATACCGGAAAGAAACCGCATTCCCGTGATTTATGTTCAAAGTTATTTTCCGATTTGAAGAAACATCTGAGGACATATACTGGAGTAAAACTTTTCTGTGAAAAATGTTCGAAGACATTTTCCCATTTTTCAACTTTAAAGAAACATCTGAGGATCCGTACTAGGGAGACGCTATTGTGAGCATTGTTCAAAGACATTTTCCCGCCTCAAACGCTTTATTCAGACTACTGAAGCCTGTATCTTTGCGACAGACAGATTGAAAAATACGTCAATGCATAGTAAAACAACGCCCCCGTAATAGTAAAAGCACACTGCTTTCTGGTTTTTAACACACAGCAAAAATTCTCCCTTTGTTCATAATGCACTGCCATCTATTGAAATTCTCCGACACAAAGCAACTGTCAGGAAAATTTACAGTTGTTTGATTTCTAAATTCAAATTCAGAAGTTAACGAATCAAAATATCTAATTCGAATATATTTTGGATCCCTCGCTAATAGCTGCAGACGCAAGGTGGCGCTTTGTTACGAGCAAATGCCTCCCGCTTAAAGGCAAATGTAGTAGGCATTTAGTATTAAGGAGGCGTTGAGTAAAACCAGGAGCAAGCAAAAGAGTCCCAGTACATATGAATTTCAAAAATAACAATACTAAATGGTTAAAATATGTTGCGTAGTTCTTTCAGTCACACACACAGAACATGCAGTATAAATTAGATGAGTGTATCGCACTTACTTAAGTTTGATTTTATAAGACATTAAATGTTGCTAAACTTGCGTCCAAAGAAGTTAGCAGATGTAAAAGTTTCAAGCAATAGAACTCGAGTAAAATTTTTCTTTACCTGCGGGAAAACGCTGCGTTTGCTTATCTGGAGCCAGCGAAGAAAGTGCAGTGGTCTGTGCTCCCGAAAGCTGTGACTCATTTCCGTGACGTCGCCAATAATTACGCCAAATACTGCAAATGTTCTCATACGACGTAATAGTTATTTTAGCTTATGGGCAATTCCACGGTGTCGGACATAGACTTTGTACAAAATTCAACTATAAAAGTTCAAAATTTTCAGGGTAAAAATAAATTAATTGAACCAATTTTTTTTTCTCAATACATATGCATGTAGGAGCAACCAAAAACCTCTGAAATTTCTGAAGAAAGCTTGAACTTTAAATATTTAAAAAAAAAACCTCATGGTGTCGGACGTAGACTCAAGGGGAACAGAAAATTCACTTACCATGCAAAAACCCAAGATTCAACTCAATGAACTATTTTCAATTTTTTTGACCGCTTGAATGTTTAAGATCAAAGTTGAAATATGAATAATTTGACCTTTTTCATCAATCATCCAAGAATAAATAGCAAAAAAAAATGTTTTCCTACAGTGTCGGACGTAGAATAGTCGGTGTCGGACGTAGAAAGTGCAAAGTATGTAACGTCTGACATAAAATATTTATCTTGAAAAGCTGTTTAACTTGTTAATTTATTGACAAAATTATATATTACGAGCATAAAAAGGGAAAAGTAAACAAAAGAATTTTTTTTTAAATATTTTCCTTAAATGTGAACTGTCCCCTGGTCACCAACTGGGACAGGTGGCGAATTTTTTCTCGAAACTTTTTCAACAGGATAAAATATTTTGTGCTCCTTTTTTGGCCACTTTAAGTGACCTTCAGCTTAGTACATAAGTTATTCTGCTTCATCTTTGTTTAACTGGGTGATGAGTCCAGGATATAGATTAGACTCGTATTTAACTAAAACCCTATCATTAAGATTAATTTTCAGATGCTGAAAATTTTGAACTTTTATAGTTGAATTTTGTACAAAGTCTACGTCCGACACAGTGGAATTGCCTTCATTAAGTTTTGCTTTAATGAACTATTAGAAAAAGTCTACGTCTGACACCGAAATTTTCAATACTGATCTCCTCCCCATCTGCAAAACTTTCATTTTCAGACAGCTCTTTAATGTTCCTTCTTTTTTCGTTTCTGTTATGGAAGTATCAGACACTATAACTTTATTTTCAGCTATTGCTGTCACCCAATGTACTGAATGAATATTTGGAATAGAAAGGATTTTCTCCCAATAAGCGCTCATATTTTCAGAGCTAGAATTTATTTCATGTGAGAGTATATATTTAACCTTCACACTTGGCATTAGTTTTGATGCCAGAAATGCGTACTCTTCTAGGGTACTGATGGTAGACTTTTCTGCCATTATGTGTCTCCACACAGTTATTTTCAATTATCCGCCAATCCCATCAATTACTTCCTTCCCATGGGAAGTAGTAAGGAAATTCCATTCAATATTAATATTATTCTCTTGATCCCATAAATATAAATTGGAAAATAAGAACCATTGCTTGAATTGAGAACTGGGCCCATCCGGAAATACTTGAATATTTTCAATGGATGGGTGTTCAGTTTTCAGTTGCTTCAGTAAAAAGCTCAAAAACTTATAGACTGTACGTTTTGTGTGATCTAAAGTATCGGATACAATAGCAAAACTTTTGGATTGATTTTGATATATCCAACAATATGCTGGAAAAATTGTGACTTGCGAGTGCACCCAATGTGCTGACTGAATTTCATTTTGGTTCATTATTGCTGCATTTTTAGCTAAATCAACTTGCAGACCGATATTTTCTGAATCGACGTTAGATTTTGTCATATAAAAAGCTTCTGCCTGTTGTCTTTTAATGAATGTATGTTGGAGAAAACATTTCAGCAATTTTAAAAGCTCTCCAAACGCCTTTAAACAACAGAAGTTCAATATTTAGTTGAAAGAAGCTTGAAAAATGAAAATTCTAAAATTTCTCAGAGTTGAGATGTTTCTCCAATTCAATGAATTTAGTTGTTCCAGGAATTTATATTATCTAATATATGACTATAAATATGTAATTGGACAGGCATGATGTATTAAGAAAAAACTAATTAGAAATATTGTAGACTTAAGAACCTGGTTTCAGTATTGAAAATTTCGGTGTCGGACATAGACTTTTTCTAATAATTAATTAAAGCAAAACTAATTTTTTGAAATTTAATTTGAGTGTATATTTTTAATTACATATAAAATCCTTATTTGCACAGAATATATTTTGTAAAAATATCCATTCATTTTTATGACACATTAACTTTTAGTCATTTTGGTGTCGGACGTAGACTTACAGAAGTACCTTACTTAAAAAAAATCCCCAAAATTAAATTACACAATTTGAGCGTAATTTTTTTGTACAAAACTCTTCTAGAGACTCTAAAGAACCATATTAAAGAGAGATCAGTTGAAAATTTTTATAAATTAAGTAACACACAGCCATTATTAAGTGTTAGAAAAAAAGCACACTTAAGAACTTGGGCGTAATAATCTGATCTGAAGGCTCATAACTCTAATTAATTTTGCTTTTTAAAAAAAATGTTTGCTATTTTCATACACTTTGGATAATTACCTTTCCATTGATACCAAATTTGTGAAAAAAATATGAATTTTAAAATTTGCAACTTTTTCCCCTTTTCTGTGGAATTGCCCTTATATTCATCTAAATAGCATTAAAATCTCGTTTTTCATGCAAGGGAGTGTGGGGCAAAGTGAAAAAGTTGAGATAAATTTACTGTTTCAAAACGAAAAAGTTGGAAATTTGTTCCGAACATTATTGCCTTAAAGATGGAAAAATGTATTTTTTAATACAACTTGAGTTGAAGCATTATTTTTCATTTTTGGCAGTTATTTTGTACCTTCAAAGTAAAATTTAAAATGTTCACCCCCCCCCCCCAAAAAAAAAGAAAACAAACAAAGGCAATGTGAGAAATAAAATATGTTTAATAAAATATTTTGTATCTGATAGTTAAAAATATTTTTTATCAAATAAATGTATAAATAAACGAATGAGTGAATTATTGAAGCAATAAACGAATAAATGTATTGTTACAAATCTTGTAAATAGTTGTTGTTTTTCCTGCCTTTCACCATTTTTATTAATTGTTCTTGGTGTCACTAGTTTTGGTTTTATCTGGCGACGTGTTGCAAAAGTATCTGAAGATATCACTTTTACTATTAGTATACCGACCTTGTAACATTTTGTAGTTTTTGCACTTACCCTACATTTAATAAGCGTGAAGACATTTTCGCGCTGAGTTTGTTTTGTATTGTGGTTTTTCTTTTTATCGCTAGAATTTTCTTGAATGGATTATTTAAGTTTGTGAATGGAATCGAATACACCGGATTTTGCTAGAATGTTGTAGAAATATCCTTCCGAGTATAAAAAGCTGTCCAACTGTTTCGGAGTTAGTTTTTCTCAGATTGGATTTCTGAGAGGCTCGTTTTATTCGCTTGGGCGAATGGTTGTTTTGCTTTTGTAATTTCTTAATTACTGTTCACGTTAGATACGTGGTGCTGAGTTACTGTTGAGAGTACAGTGTACTGTTTGCGACCTAATTGCTAGATGTTTAGCAATTGTTTCCTGCTCCTATTATAAATAAGTGTACATACTTGTAAATAAATTTATAGTTACTTCCTCAAGATTGGAATGCTCATTTAAAGAAAGTTGAAGGTGCTACGGACTCGTTACAGTATTTATGTGTATAAAAATGGATGTATGTATATTTGTACATATGTATTTGTTCCTTACACAGATCCAGTTTACGTCGGATTTTTATCATACTTTGCACAGAGGTTCCTCCATGCACTAGAATTCACATAGGTGGGATTTTGAAATTTTTTTAAAAATCCAAAAAGCTCAAACTTCAAATTTTTTGTCTCAAAATGGCATTTTCTTTCCATTTTGAACATGAGAGTTTTCGAGATTAGGCTTTAAAAGCATACAAATTGATAAAATTTAATGTATTTAAATAGGAGTATTTTCCAACAAAGATTACGATTACAATGAATAATCATTTTGAGGCTCACCTATTTCATTTAAGCATGAAATAAGTTAAACATAATGCAATACCGGGCAACGCCGGGTAATAAGATAGTTAATAAATTAATGTATGTGAAAAATATAAATGAGTGAATAAGAAACTAAGCGTTTAAATATCTAAAGTGGAATTAATAAGTAAAGGAATTTAAATTAATTCATAAATGAAGAAATATGTAAGTTTATTAAGAAATGCATGAAAGTAAATTTTTCACTTGCCACATCTACTTTGCTATTCGTATGCTTGTTGCTCCAAATATTTTAATTCAAAGTATGCCTAAAATAAACTAAGCAAGTTTTCTGCACTGGACATTAGGAGACTTCAATTAGTACTTAAATGGTAAATACAAGAATATTTATTTATTTTTTTATAACAATGAATATTTTGATAAACCACGAAATATTATAATCCCAACAAAAACATAAATGTGAAAAAGGAGCCAAGTTCGGTTGAAACAACGTTTGGGCAGTTTGAAGCAGCGGTGCCACCGACAAAAGAGTTGAAATCTAACAGGCTCCAAGTTCTATAGCTGTTCTGGTTAACTACAGTCGTGAGAGTTATTGAAATGTTCATTAATTTATTTTAATAACATTTCGTTAGTTCCTTTCATATCGGCTTCGGAACTGGGCAAGTTTTAATCGTCACGAAGTTACGTTCAAAAAACTCCGACTTCCGTCAGTTAGAAATGTACTTGCTAAGTTCCGAAGCCGATATGAAAGGAACTAACGAAATGTTATTAAAATAAATTAATGAACATTTCGATAACTCTCACGACTGTAGTTAATAGAACAGCTATAGATCTTGGAGCCTGTTAGATTTCAACTCTTTTGTCAGTGGCACCGCTGCTTCAAACTGCCCAAACGTTGTTTCAACCGAACTTGGCCAACCGAACCTTTTTTCACATTTATGTTTTTGTTGGGATATCATGCATTTTTGAAAACCGAAGTAACGGTTATGCTTTCATGTAGACACAAATTAATATACTGCTGAATAAATACTGTCCTTCATTTGTTTTTCATATATACACATATATTTTTATTTGAGTTAAGACTGAAGAGCGGTATACTTACTGATAAAGTTTTTTTCAGCAACGTTCGAATGTAGCAATATTCACCACTTTCTTAACAGAAGAAGTGGTATTTCTAGAGATTGACTATGCCACCGCAAGGTGGCATAGTCAATCTCTAGAATTCGAATTATTTATTTCATCTTGATTAACCATTTTAATCTTCCGTCAAGGCAAACTAAGCCTTGAAACAGCTTACAATAAAACATTTGATTTTAAACTTAAATATTTTATTTTTGGCAACGTTTTACAAGCATTTAGGCGCTTTTGTTTGACGAACCATTTATAAATCACGCCAAGATACTTATTAAAAAAATGCTTTTTTTTCTTGCTTTTTTAACGTAGTTTTTGGACTTTTTAGATTTTTCCCACAGTTAGTGTATGGAAATATACCTTGATGCCAAATTTTAAGATTCTGAGACACTTGGAAGTAGGTAAACATTTTGATGAGTGAGTGTTAATCTAAATAAGAAAATCGACATATTTTCACTTTTCAAATATTAATAACTTTAAAACTAAAAGAGATATATTCATAAAATTTAGGATTATGGGTGTTCTATGTCACTCTAATAGACTTACAAAATTTAAAGCATATAGCTGAAGTAGTTCTTGAGAAACGGAGGGGTCGAAAGTAGCCCGAAACGGTTCGTATGCATATTATCTTTGAAACATTTCTCCATCTCTCTCTGTTTTAATATTTATATTTGAACTGATGATTAAATAAAAAACGATACATGAAATACACTGATCGACATTGAAAATGCAACACCAAGAAGGAGTGGTCAGAAATTGATGAAATTTGGTAAGAAGACAGAGACAGCATGGAACAATAAGTGATATTTATTTCAAAATAAATAAGCAAAATTTAGAGCGAGGACGGCGTTGGCTCAGTAAGAAGTGGGACCACCGCGGACAGCGATGCACGCAGAAACACGTCTAGGCATGGAGTCAATAAGCCTGCAGATGGTGTCCTGAGGGATGGCACTCCATTCCCTTTCAACCATTGGCCACAGTTCGTCCTCTGAACGAGGCAGTGGCAGGTTCTGCAAACGGCGTCCAATCACGTCCCACACATGTTCGATTGGTTACAAGTCAGGAGTGTATGGTGGCCAGGAAAGCATCTGTACACCTCGTAGAGCATGTTGGCTGATTCGAGCACTGTGAGGCCGGGCGTTATCCTGTTGAAAAATTGCATTTGGCAGACCCTGAAGGTAGGGGATTGCCACCGGCCGCAGTACATTATCTACATATCGTTGGGCCGTCATAGTGCCCCGAATACGAACTAGAGGGGATACGGAATTGTATGCAATAGCTCCCCAAACCATTATGCCACGTTGTCGCGCTGTGGGGCGTTCCACAGTTACTGCCGGATTTGATCTTTCTCCACGTCGACGCCACACACGTATGCGATGACTATCGCTGAACAAACAGAAGCGGGATTCATCTGAGAACACTACGGTTTGCCATTCTGCCATTCACGTCGCTCTGGTCCGGCACCATTCCAAACGTTGGAGTCTGTGCTGTGAAGTCAATGGCAGTCTTCTTAGCGGGCGCCGTGATTGCAGGCCACGTGCAACCAGTCGACGGGAAATGGTTCTGGTCGACACAGGAACATCCAGGGTATCTTGCACGTGCTGCAGAATCGACGTACAAGTGACTTGCGGGTCCGCCACAGCTTGTCGGTGAATCCGTCGATCCAAGCGGTCTGACGTCACTCTGGCTGCACCTGCACCCCTCAATGTGGCTACATTTCCTCTTTCCAACCATCTCCGACACAGCTGATGCACAGTGCTTGCATCCATGTGGGTATCAGCTGCAATTTGACGTATGGACCAACCTCCCCTTCTCAGTCCGATCACCATACCCCTTGTAAAGTCGTCTATATGCTGGAAGTGTCTTCGTTGAGGACGGCGTGGCATTTCCTCCTATCACACGTATCCTTCGAGACAAAAACCAAATTTCTCCGATAATTAGTCTGGCAGAAAAAACCAACATGAACATAGCCCACTTTTCAACTTCATTCTCTTATATCTTACTTCACGTGCGTCGGAGAGCTGCGCATTTCATATCATTTGCAAACCTCAGTGACGTGCGTCTACGGTAAAATTTGCATTAATTTCTGACCACTCCTTCTTGGTGTTGCACTTTCAATGTCGAGCAGTGTATATAAAATGGCGGTGTTTGTTTGTTTGTAACCGCTGGCCAGAAGCCCCCACAGCACCTACAGACCTGAAACTTGGCACAAAAATTCGAACGTATCCCCGTGTAATGCATCTCGAAGGTCAAATTCTAAATTTCGAATTAGTTATTTTTAAATTAATTAATTAGTCTCATTTTTGGTAATTGAGAGGGGAAAACTTTCCCCCACCCCATAACATTATACATCGCTAGAAAGGTTTTTTTTTCTGAAAAAGAAAAGTTTTAGCACGTTTCTCTCCGATAATTAGAACAGGAGATATTATTAATCAAATTTAGTCAATTTTCAAGGCTTAACTATTGTACGAAAAACTGAAACACTAGGTCCATTTTCCAGACAGACTGTTTTTTTTGTCCCTGAAGTTACATAGTGGTTTAAATTTTGTGTATAGATTTAAGCCTTGAAAATTTATTCAATTTGCATAATTAATATCTCCTGTTACTTACTTAACTTTCTGTCTTTTTGATTTATTTATCGAATTGATTAAAACTTTAACATGACTTTAAGTGGAATTTAAAAGGTTGTGGAGAGCATTTGAACTAAAGGATATAATAATTTTATTTCAGAGGGTTGGAGTGAATTTAAATTTATTCAGTTGACTTCCTCAAAATTCGGTGTTACCGAAAATGTCAGAATGGAACTATTATTGTTAAAAATTTAGTGATGGCTATTCAGTTCCTCTTCGTATTTGGCGTCGTAACCTTTGGCAACAATCGGGAAATTTAACCTCCCAGGAGGAAACCAAACCTCCCAGCCAGTAGCGTAGCTAGGGGGCCCAGCGCCCGTGGCGAACTTGAAAAATTGCGCCCCCCCCCAGAGGTCGCTCTGATGGGAGGTCATTATGACCTCCCAAAATGTCCTTACTCCAAAAATTCTGATTTATTTATTCGAAAAATTTGCAGATAACGTTGCAACCTTTTTTTTCTTTCTTTCAGCATTTTCAACGATGCTCAGAGTTCCCCCTCATGTTATGTGTGCATGATATGTCTGCTTATTCGTATTATTGGGTAAAATTCAAGTTTTATATTTTACAAGTTATTTTTTCAATTTGAGAATTTTTGTCTTTCTAACAATTTTTCAACAACAGACGTTCCCCCCTCTCCCTATCATTTCACATAAATTCAAAAAACAAATAATTCTTCTAATTCGTTATTGAACATAGTGTTTTTTTTCCATACAACAGCTTTTATTTTAAATCGAATTTGTTTTAAAACAATAGAAGAATGTATAAAATAAATATAATTTGTGCGTTTTAAATAAAAATCAAAGCATTGATTCTATTGTAATTAAGAAATCAAAGAAAATATAAAAAGCATCATTAATCTGAAACTGGCTTAATAAATAGGACTCCTTGCACAAAGGCAAATTAAAAGTTCGCGATTTTAGGCCTCCGATTATTTTTTAAGAATAAACTTTTCATTCTAAGTATTTAAAATGTTCTAGAGACCCGCCCCGTTATTTAATACTAATATTGCCTATAAGGGGAGTTAGGAGAGGCAATTGTTAACTCCCTGGCTTTAAGAAAGTACCAGATGTATTTTCTTGATTTTTTTTTTTTAATTTTAAATACAGCGATTACAAACATGGGCCAACAATAGGGAAGGTATTGGCGGTTACCACAACGTCGGTGCTCGAACTGAGAATGATAAAAAAATACTGATCAGCGCGTATATTTGTATACCGTTTTAAAAAAGTGGCTCACCTGCCTGAAATAGTGTAGAGTACACGCATCTTCCCTCAACATTCACTTAGCGTTTCCTTTTTCAGTAATACATGAGAAACAATAGCTTTTTTTTTTTTTTTTCAGAATAGAAAGAGCTCAAAACATATTGCACTGGCGTGATTACAAATCGAGCTCAATCCCTCCCAATAATACTAAAACGGTAATGAGTATAAAGAACAAAGTAGTGCTATATATAGTTTAGAAGTGAGAGCACTTCATTAAAGTACATATAAAATAGAAAAAATTCCAAATACGAAATCGAAGCTTGCTAAAAAAAAAGTTTATCTTTTTTTTTTTTGTTTGTTTATTTATCTATTGATATACTTTTATTTATTTTTTTTTTTTCTGAACTTTCTACAGCATTCTGATACTGAGCCATCGAAGCACAAACAGCGATTTGAAAACGTTACTCGTTCAAAATGCGCGCCGCTGTACTTGTGTTACTCATTTTTGGAATCATTTAATGTAGGCTCTTGGTACAAATTTTTAAAATCGCAAAATTTGCAATAATCGTTTTTTAGAAACCTCCTCCTCCCGTTTTTGAGAAATACATATAATTCTCTCGCTAGTTTTCGCCACAGAAAAATTGTTACCAACAGAGGAGTTATTTTCTGTCATCATAAAATTGCATTCCAAAAATCTGTATCCGAAATGTTTTCAACAAAAGCTCGCCGATTTTTAAAATCGTAGAACGTTATTTCCGAAGTATAGTATGTAATTGATACGTTGAAGTGATATCGTGAAAAAAAAAGGCTGGAAAGAAGCGGAGAGAAAAGGTTTGTTTCTATCTCTTTTAAGTGGATAAGACCAGCCGATTTCAGATCAGCCTATTATACAGACTCCAGACCCCATAAAACTAAATTCTATCCTGTCAGATAGATTTAAGCTAACATCAGTGCATCCAACCGAAATCTACCAAAGCAAAGTCGCAGATTTTGTATGGTTTGTCTTGTAACGTGGGGGCGCTGTTTGCGATGCTCGGGGTGTCTATCAAATTTTCATTTTTTTAGTCTGTTTGGACTTGACAAAATTTTTTTTTAATCGGTCAAAATGCCGCCCCCCTAGCTGCTGCGCCCATGGCAAGAGCCACTCCTGCCAATCCCTAGCTACGCCACTGCTCCCAGCCAGTGAAACACTACTTTCTCCAAATCAAAGAAAAAGAAAACGCTCTGGGAAGGAACAGTAGTTGTTTGCAGTCCCCCAAAGAGTATTTTATTGCATGTTTAAAACATGTATTTAATGCCGCCATCACTAAAATATTAACAATAATAGTTCCATTCTGATATTTTTGGTAACACCGCTATTCAGTTACCCTTCGTATTTGGCGTCGTAAAGTTTGGCAACAATCGGGAAATTTTCCAAACTTCCCGGCCAGAGAAATCTTGCTTATTTGAGGGTCACTGTTAGATTGTAATCACGTCAAAGAGATGGTGCGATACTAGCACAACGCAAGATTTAGCGTGTTAGAAATTAAAGGCACGTTACAAAATTAATCAATGCACCTAATGCTAATTATAATTTTCAACTGTTACTAAAGCTGAAATACCCGTTCTTTTCTACTCTCGATGTGAAACAGTAAGCGATTTAAATTGTAACAAATTCTATTTCATTGTACGTACATTCTTGAAAATCCATTCAATGTTAAGTGTTTAACATGTACGACTTATTACTGACGAATGCATTCTTAAAAGAACACATAAAAAAAGGATTAGAACTTTAAATAAAGAAAATATGTATTCAATGGTCGATAGATAAGACATAACTTTTTTTTTTCATCGCTTAATGCAGAATATTATTTAGTAATAGTAATAAAAATGTCGATATAAATGGATCATTCCAGCGAAAATGGTACAAATCATGTCCGAGACTTTAGAATTTTTTAAAATCAAATTTAATAGCTACCACCCATTAAGTGCATTTTTTATTGGTTTTCCATTTAATTTTGTGCGGTCAAGTATCAATTGATTAGGTATAATCTATTTAGAAAGGGCACAAAAAAATTATCTTTGTCAGAAGAAGGAGAAAATGACGTGTCCCAACTTCAAATTGCTGGAATTTTAAATGTGATTTAAAATTAAATTGAAATGTAACAACGAAATAAATGACACTGCACTGCACAAAAGATGCTTCTGTCACCATTTCTACAGATTATTACGCAAATGAAAAAATTAAAAATGAAATTTCCCCAAAAAACACTATTATTTATCCATGTCCCTAGATTTTCTATGTTTCGAATTGTCCACTCTGTTACATGCCTTTTGGAAATAAAATAAACAATTGCATTCAATCTGATATATATTTTTAAAAATATAGGTAGTGTGGTATTAATCATCCCACACTTTCTTTGATTTTATTTATCTTGTAATACAAATCACAAAAGATTCCAAATTATTCACTTTCCTTGCCGTTTAAAAAAAAGAAATGCTTGGCTGGGCTAAAAATAGCTTTTCTGTTCACGCTAATTTGTTCCACTTTATACCGAAGTCTAACTGCCACTGTTATGATTTTATATGTGCAAGGCATAACGGTTTTTCTTTTGGAAGGTTCGAGAACATTCTTTTTCAACTGTCATTGTTTTTCTAGTGTGGTAAATTTCTGGAGATTTTTTAGTTGAGCTTGAGTTTTTGATGTGTGTGGACGCATCAAGTGTTCTTAACACTTGGTGCAAAAATATTTTTCAACATGTGTGCAAATAAACCGAGTATTATTTCTACTCGTTTGTGTTTTTTACCTGATTCTATGGATTACTATTTTGATGGCTGCACTGGAAAAATGTGAGTACACATTTTGCGATATTTTTACACACACACATCCACCACAACACCACAGTTATGGCGCCTCGACCAGGATTCGAACCAAAATTGAAATTTTTGGATTCGTTAGTTTGAAAAAAAAATTTTGAGTGCATTTTTCTGTAATTGCTTTTGATTTTGAAAAATCATCATGGCTCGTAGAAAACAAGTATCAGCTGATGGTGGTCAGGCAATACAGAATAACCAAACGGGGAACAAAGTCACAAACACAAATTCAGTTACACATCAAGCATCATCAAGTAATAACATGGATTCGCAAAACAAAACTCCATTTTTGCTCAACGTGACTTCATTTTCGGGAGATCCAAGTGAAGTGGAGTATTTCATTGAACAAATTACAGACATTATAAGCATAAATGAATGGGATAACAAAAGAGGAATTCTTTATCTCAAAAGCAAATTGATGGGTGCCGCCTTAAAATATGTTCTTGAAACACATGACAGGGGTGATTGTGAGTTCATGAAAAAATACCTGAAAGTTTTGAGGAGAAAATGTGTGTGTGTGGGGGGGGGGGGGGTATGGTGCTTTTTTCACAACACCAAGGCCCCTATTATTTAAGCACACCTAATTTTATTAAAAAAAAATTGCCTTTCATAAACAAACAAGACACATTTCGTACATTCGAATAGTTTCAAATAGTTTTTTGTCGGGAAAAAAAAAATAGAATGACATCTTAACATTTTTGTTCGATGAATATTATTAGAAATTATCGAAAAATCACCAAAAATTCGAAAAATAAAAAAATACCGAAGGTGGGAAAACAAAAGTATAATTAAAAATATTTTATTTCCGGTATTTCAGAACATGAAAATACCTGAATCGATCATGAAAATACCGGAAATCCGGTAAAATACCGGAACACAATCACCCCTGACATGAGTTACGTCGTGCAACCGAAGTTAACACAATCACAGATGCATTGTTGGCATTCTTTAAGCCCGTAAAACAAAAGTACACAATGAGAGATTTTCATTCTATTAGAAAGGATTCCTCGGAATCAATACTTAATTTGGCACACAGAATTCAACTCATTACTGCTTCTGTTTTTGATGTACAAAATACTGATGTTCTGAATGAAATTCGTCTACACAAATTTCTTTCTTGCATTGATCGGGATCTTCGTGCTAAAATTCTTGAACTAAAAATAACATCTTTTGATAATGCTGTGAAACAAGTCAATAGTATGCAGGAACTTATGTACACTGTACAATCCTACGATACTGATAAATTGTCTGAGGAACATGTCAGTACATTGGAAAACAAAATTGAATTGTTAGAAGAACAGCTAAAGAACAAATTAGTTGAAAACAATGATGTAATTCTAGATAGTGTAAACAAACAAGATAATGAAGTAGAAAACATATATGCTTCAAGTACACGGTACAGAAATACAAGAAACTTGAGATCAACGTCTGGAAAAATTGTTTGTTATTTTTGTAATCGTGTGGGTCATACTAGACTGAATTGTTTTTTATTTAAGAAAGCTATTGCTTCAAATGCTCGATTTCGTAGACAGAATCAAAGTAGAATTTTTTTTACAAATTCCAATTTTTATAATCTTAGAAATGAAAATGCAAATTTTGTACCACTTGGTGATTGCTCTCGAGAAAATTATTTTGCATATGATTCTGATAATTCTAGAAATGATTCTAGGCGTTACAATTTTCGTAATTTTAGTAGACCACAGCATACAGATCATATTTGGCAGGATAATGCACAAAATAAATATGATAACAATGCTCAAAAACATGTTTCGAATTTATTGGACACCTCTTTTGGTCGTCAAAAAGAACATAAAATTAACTATAATGACCAAGGTACACAGTCGTCTCCGAAAAGTCTTTTTGGGGGAACACATGATAATAATACACAGGAGTGCAATCATTGGATGCCACTGGGTAGTAATAACACAAATGTCATGTATTATCCACGTATGAAAAATTATGGCTGTCAACCAAGATCTTTATTTTCTGAAAACAACATTCAATCCCAGCAATGTCATGGTTTCGCTGGTAATCCGACTTTGTACACTGATACAATGCTCTCACAAGGAGAAACTGTTCGATATAACAAAAATATTGAGGTACCTAAACAAAAATCTACTGGAAAAATTGTTTTGTCGAAACATTCCTCAGTACAAACTTCTCCATTAAAATGTAAATAAACTGTGGTGTTGTGGTGGATGTGTGTGTGTAAAAATATCGCAAAATGTGTACTCACATTTTTCCAGTGCAGCCATCAAAATAGTAATCCATAGAATCAGGTAAAAAAATACAAACGATTTAAGAAACGTAGAAATAATACTCGGTTTATTTGCACACAAGCACACATGTTGAAAAACATTTTTGCACCAAGTGTTAAGAACACTTGATGCGTCCACACACATCAAAAACTCAAGCTCCACTGCTTAATCTACTGAAATTTACCACTCTAGAAAAACAATGACAGTTGAAAAAGAATGTTCTCGAACATTCCAAAAGAAAAACCGTTATGCCTAGCACATATAAAATCATAACAGTGGCAGTTAGACTTCGGTATAAAGTGGAACAAATTAGCGTGAATAGAAAAGCTATTTTTAGCCCAGCCAAGCATTTCTTTTTTTTAAGGGGTTACAGTACCTCAAAAATGACCAAAAGACCAAAAAAATTTTTATTGCTTATTTCAAAAGTAAAAGTTATTTAAAACACTCAGAAAAAAACAGCATTGTTCTAGCTAAATTATTTAAAAAGTTATGAGTGACTTTAGGGCATACATGCTATGTGTTCTAATGGAAAAGCCAAACTTTAAAGTGCTTTTTCTCGGTGATCAGTTTTTAGTGTTTCTATGTTACTAGAAATGCTAAGGAATTTTTTCTATTAAAGATATAACTTTAAAGCAATATTTTTTGCACTCGGGATAATATATTTAACAAAACTGTGCATTGAATAAGCGTTTTATAAATTACAAAAATTTTTAGAGTTTGTTAAACCTCGAAGAACAAAATTTTCTAAGATTTTTTTACATAAAAGGTCACAAAATATTTTCTAATCAAAATATAAGAAATTGAATGCACAGATTTGTTGAGGTTTTCCTTGTGATCATTTCGCAAAAAGAAATTTTGAAATTAGTGCAAAAACAAAAAAGCCTTAGGGTTTTAAAAAAACTGAAATTTTCTTACATTTTTCAAATTTTCAAAAAAAGTTTTCAAAATTTTTGATGTTTGAAAATAAATTATTGATTTTTAAACAAGTGCAGAAACAAATATTTCAAAGAATTAGCTCTTTCACTTAAATTAAAGAAATTTGTTAGAAAGGTACTGTAACCCCTTAAACGGCAAGGAAAGTGAATAATTTGGAATCTTTTGTAATTTGCATTGCAAGATAAATAAAATCAAAGAAAGTGTGGGATGATTAATACCACAAGAAGAATCCCGTATTTTATATAATTTTTAAAAGAAAAACACACCCCTCTTCCGTCGTTTATCTCTTTCTGCCTTTAAAAATATTTCTGCCATTTTCAATTATCTTTTCTATTTAACTTACTTATTTACTTTATTGAGCAAGACTGCAGGTTAAAAGAGACGTTTTTCTATCTTGACATAATTTCTGTAAAAAATTTAATTACAGTGAACTCTCACTTATACGCCGGCCGAAGGGACCAACAGAAAAAGGCGCATAACTGAGAGAGACGCATAAGGGCAATTCCATGCAAGTGTGGAAAAGCGTTGGAAAAATCAAATTACAGCAACGCGTCTGTTTTGCATATTTTTAGGTTTAAAAATATTAGAAGTTCATTATTTCTAATAATTTTTTGTCAAGAATGTAGTATTTTTAGTTTTGGCAGCACTTTGAAGTTGGAAATTGAATATTTAACTTTTGGAAAAGAAAATGGTCAATCTTTCAACGTTGGTAAGTTTCAATTTTTTTTTTTTAGATAACTGTTTGAAAGGAAGAATATTGATTATTACACTTTAATTCAATATTGTAAATTGCTAAAACGAGTGTTTTCACGCAAATTAAGTGATTTATGTAAACTTCAAAAATACACTGTTCTAGGTAACGTAAGTTACCAAAAACATGTTAAAGTTCATGATGTGCATAAAGAAAGGGCAATGCAATGTTGACAATGCTATATTTTCTATCTTATAAGTGTGTGTTAAGCAAATAGTTAAAGTTTTTTTTTTAATATTGTCTATTTATTTTTTTATGCTACAATCAAAACGTGTAACGTAAGTTACCGACATATGCAGGTAACGTAAGTTACCTAAGTAGAACTTAAATACTTGTGTTTATAAAGAAAG
>JAXGGA010009424.1:0-51436 GCA_038373865.1 Uloborus plumipes
AGTTTTTTTTTCAACTCATTTTCAAATTCAGTTCATCACAAAGTTATTAAAAGTTTTAATATATTTGAACGTTGAATTAAAGTACAGCTTTGAGTTTTTCTTTTTCCGGCATAAGGTATTTTTACGAGAAGAAAAAGCACGCTTTAATTAACATTATTTGTATTTTTCTCATCATTTCAATAAGCTACATTCAATAGGCAAAAGGTTTTTTCTAAGTAGTGAATGAATTTCAATAAACATATTACTACTATTAAAATCTGTTCGCGTCTGTCTGTCTGTCCGTCTGAAGCTTGAACTCCTCAAAAACCGCTGAACGTAAAGAATCAAACCTAATACCATTCGATTCGAAGTTTTCCAAGGAAGACAATAAGACCAACCGCGTAATTGTACGACGTTAATTAGCTGAGATATTAATTAAAACGTTAATTAAATTCTTTGCAGTTTTAAAATTCCAAGACATTTATTTCTTTCCGTTGCCATTTTAAATTAAAGCGTTAATTAAATTATTGAACTATTTAAAATTCCAAAACTTTTATTTCTTTCCGTAGCCATTTTAAATTAAAGCGTTAATTAAATGGTTGAACTATTTAAAATTCCAAGACTTTTATTTCTTACCGTTGCCATTTTGAATTAAAACGTTAATTAAATTATTGAACTATTTAAAATTCCAAGACATTTATTTCTTTCCGTATCTATTTTAAATTAAAGCGTTAATCAAATGGTTGAACTATTTAGAATTCCAAGATTTTTATTTCTTACCGTTGCCATTTTGAATTAAAACGTTAATTAAATTATTGAACTATTTAAAATTCCAAACTTTTATTTCTTTCCGTAGCCATTTTAAATTAAAGCGTTAATTAAATGGTTGAACTATTTAAAATTCCAAGACTTTTATTTCTTACCGTTGCCATTTTGAATTAAAACCTTAATTAAATTATTGAACTATTTAAAATTCCAAGACTTTTATTTCTTTCCGTAGCCATTTTAAATTAAAGCGTTAATTAAATGGTTGAACTATTTAAAATTCGAAGACATTATTTCTTACCGTTGCCATTTTGAATAAAAACGTTAATTAAATTATTGAACTGTTTAAAAAGATTCCAAGACATTTATTTCTTACCGTTGCCATTTTGAATTAAAACGTTAAATAAATTATCGAACTATTTAAAATTAGAAGATATTTATTTCTTTCCGTTGCGGTTTTAAATTAAAACGTTAATTAAATTGAACTTTTTAAAATGAAAGAGTGTTATTTTTTTCCATTGTCATTTTGAATACGTGTTATAACAAAGTTCTAACAATTGTTTTTATTCTAATTATTAATGACATATTTTTTCTCTGGTACCATTTTGAAAATGTGTTTTTAAATAAAATTGCAATTGCTGTTTTTAGAAGGGACTTTTTTTGGCTGCGATCCAAATATTAAAAGAACTTTTTCGTTTAGAGTTTTGCAGTTAATTTTACAGGAAGAAAGCGGTTTGGAAATAATTGTTTTTGGTAAGGAATTTAATATGTTATTTAGGGAGAGTGCTAAGTATGCGCTACTTGACATCGTCTTTCTTTTTGAGGAAGCATGTGCAAATAATTCGATTGATTCTTTGATGCAGGAAAGCTTTTTTAGCGAGTCGCTTTAGCGGAGAGTAGTTTGTGTATGTTTTCCTTGGTGTTTTAAAGGCGAGCCGCCTTGGCGGCGAGTAGTTTATTGAAACTTTCCTCGCTACTGTAAAGGCGAGTCGCCTTGACGGCGAGTAAACTATTTAAACTTTTCTCATTACTTTAAAGGCGAGCCGCCTTGGTGGCGAGTACTTTGTTGAAACTTTCCTCGCTACTTTAAAGGCGAGCTGCCTTGCCGGCGAGTAGTTTTCTCAAACTGCCTTCACTACATTACAGCCCGTGCAACGCCGGGCCACGCAGCTAGTTACTACTATTAAAATCTGTCCGCGTCTGTCTGTCCGTCTGAAGCTTGAACTCCTCAAAAACCGCTGAGCGTAAAGAATCAAACATAATACCATTCGATTCGAACTTTTCTAAGGAAGACAATAAGACCAACCGCGTAATTGTACGACGTTAATTAGCTGAGATATTAATTAAAACATTAATTAAATTCTTTGCACTTTTAAAATTCCAAGACATTTATTTCTTTCCGTTGCCATTTTAAATTAAAGCGTTAATTAAGTTATTGAACTATTTAAAATTCCAAGACTTTTATTTCTTGCCATGCCATTTTGAATTAAAACATTAATCAAATTATTGAACTATTCAAAATTCCAAGACTTTTATTTCTTACCGTTGCCATTTTGAATTAAAACGTTAATTAAATTATTGAACTATTTAAAATTCCAAGACTTTTATTTCTTTCCGTAGCCATTTTAAATTAAAGCGTTAATTAAATTGTTGAACTATTTAAAATTCCAAGACATTTATTTCTTACCGTTGCCATTTTAAATTAAAACGTTAATTAAAGTATTGAACTTTTTAAAATTAAAGAGCGTTATTTCTTTCCGTTGTCATTTCAAATTAAAGCGTTAATTAAATTATTGAACTATTTAAAATTCCAAGACATTTATTTCTTACCGTTGCCATTTTAAATTAAAACGTTAATTAAATTATTGAACTTTTTAAAATTAAAGAGTGTTATTTCTTTCCGTTGTCATTTTGAGTACGTGTTACAACAAAGTTCTAACAATTGTTTTTATTCTAAGGCAGGGATTCAAGTGAAACAGGCAATCGCAAATTACAATCGCGACTGGAAATGAATTACATTAGAACGTTTCTTGATAAAAACATCGTGACGTCAGCGTGACGTTTGCCTATGAAAAACGAGCTAGATAAAACGTCACAGCCTACTTGGCGAATAAGAGGAGATCGCTGAGTGCTTGTGAGCTCTTATTGGGTCCACCCGTAGTGACGTCATGCCAATTTAAGTTGATGATAATGTAATTCACTTCCAGTAGCGATTGCAATTCGAAGCGATCGCAGTGCTGTTTCACTTGAATCCCTGCCTAATTAATGACTGATTTTTTTTCTCTGGTACCATTTTGAAAATGTGTTTTTAAATAAAATTGCAAGTGCTGTTTTTAGCAGGGACTTTTTTTGGCTACGATCCAAATATTAAAACAACTTTTTCGTTTAAAATTTTGCAATTAACTTAACAGGAAGAAATTGTGTAGGAAATAATTGTTTTTGGTAAGGAATTTTAGTTTTTATTTAGGAAGAGTGCTAAGTATGCACTACTAGACATCGTCTTTATTTCTGAGGAAGCATGTGCAAATAATTCGATTGACTTTTTGATGCAAGAAAGCTTTTTAGCGAGCCGCTTTAGCGGAGAGTAATTTGTCGAAACTTTCCTCGCTACTGTAAAGGCGAGTCGCCTTGACGGCGAGTAGGCTGATTAAACTTTCCTCGCTACTTTAAAAGCGAGCTGCCGGGGCGGCGAGTAGATTTCTCACACTGCCTTCACTACATCAATGCCCGTGCAACGCCGGGCCACACAGCTAGTTACTTACAATATTTTTTGTTATATATTTTAATTCATACCTAAATATTAAAAAAAAATGACGTGCTCGAAATCTGATACTTTGTAATGTCTTTAATGTATAGGTTTAACTTTCTTTTTTAACCGCTTTTATTATCTACTATCTTTATAATACTGAATAAACAATATTAAAAACTGAACTTCCAGAGAAACGAAAAGCAAAGCATATCTAATAGAATTTACTTGAATAGAATAATAATATCTACTATGAAATTCTTCAAACAGAATTGTCGGTAATGTAAAATTGCAATCTAAGTCTATCTTTACCTAATTTACAAAAAAAATAGACTCCGAATTTTTGAGAAGAATCTCGTCAGAATTTTCTTTAAAATGCGTAAAAAAGAAATCAAAAATTTTAAAATGGGCTTGAACTATAACATGTTTTTTACAAATAGAGTAAGGCAGGAATTCAAGTGAAACACCATTGCAACCGCTTCGAGGCGATCGCAAATTGCAATCGCTACTGGAAGTCGAATTACATTAGAATCGCATCTCGTAGCGATTGCAACGTATTCAAATTTGGGAATTTGCGATTGCCAGTAGCGATTGCAATTTGCGATCGCCTCGAAGTGATTGCAATGGTGTTTTGCTTGAATTCGGCCCTAAGAATAAAGGCGAAAAAAACATAAAGCCATAAGAAAGAAAAATAGACGTGCATTAATTTAAATAAGTTAGAATTCAAGTGTTATTACAGAGTTTTGTTTGGAAATAAAAATTTCTGATACACATTTTAAATTAAAAAAACAACAAAATAAATTTGTTGAACAGGTTGTTTGAGATTGGCCGGCTACGTTGCGTTTCAACTCATAGATCCACTTACTTTGAATGTAAAAGTTCGATGCATCATAAACATGCTTGACTAAATGCAATAAATATATATCAAACTCTCAACACTTCAAGTAATATGTACATTGTACAACATGAATTTAACAATTAAAAAATGAAAGAATACAGTGCTAAACTTTACTAATAATAACTAACTTCTTTAGAATAACAATTCCAAACAAAAAATGAAACTTTTAAATCGTTGCCACACGAAAGCGAGCATTACGGAATAATAATTAAATGAACGTACAAGGCTCAACTGCAGCGCACGGTAAGAACTTCCACAGGTTTAACACATTTTTTTTCGAACTAGCGAGTTTCAAAACTATCTTGATATTTTACAGCAAAAGACATTTTTCAACCAACCTCAGTAAAAGGTACAATGTGGGAACATTCCAAAACTTCAGATTATTTTCAGCCAGCGTTCCGGGGATTCAAGAATTTCAGTTAAGTTATTGAGAAAAAACAAGTTGGAGAATGTGGGGCAAAGTGAAATAGTTAAGATAGCTGACCTATTTCAAAATGAACCTATCGGAAATTTGTTCTGAAAATTATTGTACATAAAGATTGAATAATGTATTTTGTTTGACAACTTACGTTGAAATATTATTTTTCATTTTTGGCAGTTATTTTGCACCTTCAAAAAAGATAGAAATTTTCCTCCTTAAAAAACCACGGGGCAAAGTGAAAAATGTAATATTTTTACTATGAAAAATTTTCTATTTTATGATTAACAGTAATTTGTATCAAATGGACGTGTAAACAAACGAATAAGGCTGCGTTCAGAGCATTCGCCCGGGCGTTTAAGCCGTGAAGTCATAAATAACTTCCCGGGCCGAGCCCGAGAAGTTGTGGTCTCGACAGCACTTATGCCATTCGGGAAGAAACAACATGGCGGACACAACAGCAGAAAGTAACACGCCGGTCAATGCAGGAACAATCCTGCATTTGCTCCTATATTTTGGCACAAAATGATACCATTTTTAACCTTGGCGTTAATCATTGTTCCTCTACCGTCATGGTTAAGCGTGGGATCGAAATGACTTATCGAATTTAATAAGAAATATGTTATTTTAAGTGAAGGAATTTACGATGAAATAGGCCTAACAGTAAGTAAAGAATTTCATCGATCTCGCTTCTGATCTTCCCATCTGACAGGATTGTTCCTGCAATGATCGATTCTCAAGGAAATATATCCTTTTAGATTCATCACAGCAAACAGCGAGCGTATTTTTGACATTGTGTGTGTATTTTCAAGATTTTGTTTTCGTCACTCTTCGAAAATCCTAGTAGACAAAAGAGCAATAAATTTCAGCCAATGAGCATCATCCTTTGCTAAACGCCCAAACACGTGACTTATCTTCCCAGCTAAATTTCCTGGGCTGCTTGTGCTTAAGCCCGAGAAGCTCGGGCGTCTACTCTGGACATCATTCTGGCTTTCCAAATGGGGGAGGTTCTGGCTTTCCAAATGGCAAAATATCGCCAATATCGCCAAATCGAACCCAAATACAAAAAATATTTTTTCTCGCCAAATTTGTCGCCAACTTGGTGACATGTCGCCAAGCTGGTGTCAAACACTTGACGACCAAAAGCTTAGTGCTATATCGCCGAGTGGTCGCGCCAATTCATATCACTTAAGTCTGCATTCAAATTAACATTGATTTACCTCAAAAAAGTGGTAAAACAACCCCTTGGGTACTTTCGAATGCAACCACAAGGAGGGGGTGCACAACTAGACCCCCCTTAGAGCCTACACACCAAACTAGAAGCTTCTACTGGATATAATTTTTGAGTTATGCGACATACATGCATATGCACATACATACGTACTATATACAGACGTCACAAGAAAACTCATCGTAATTTTCTCAGGGATGGTTGAAAAGGATGTTTTGGCTTGTTATATAGTGGTAGATACATATGCACGTGCTGACAGGTCGAAAAAACTATTCAGCATTCATTCGGGTTTAAGCAAAATCAAAATTTGGACCCAAATTTGAGTGAATTTTTTTTTCGCGATCACAATACTTCCTTTCCTACGTGAAAGGAAGTAAAAAATAAGTGAAACTTTACTTGGTGTTAATGAACTGTTACAAACAATATTTAAATATTAGTAACTAGCTGATGTGCCCGGCATCGCATGGATTTAAATGCAACATGCCAAATCCAAGAAAATAAATATATGAAGCCCAGTAGAATCATATTTCTCAAAGCTATTTTTTGTGACCATGCGGTAAATTAACTGGGTGTGAAGGAGAACGTGAAATCAAACTTAAATGCGTTATTTATTTTACCCATATTATGATTTTCCAACAAATCACTTTCTGTTTTCTAACTGTTGCCAAAATCAATTCTCTTTTTATTTCACCCGGTATCGGTTATTGTCATAAATGAATATAAAAATCCTAAGAAAGCAATAAATTTCATACTTACTCCAGAGATGCCTTTGCTCAAAATTTTCATTATGATCACTATTAATATTGTTGTTGCAAGGCAACAAACTTTTTCAACAATGGACTGAAAATTTAATCATTTAATGGGGAAATGACATGAAATTTACTGTTTTCCATAATAACTTTCTTAAACTAAGTTTTTTAGAAATAAATTATAGCCTATCCTGATTCCTGTTAATGTAGTTATCTACCATGAAAAAATGGTTAAAATCGGTCTAGTAGTTTTGAAGATTACCCCGGACATACATACAAAAGTAGTCATTTATATATATAGACTAGCAGAACACGGCAGACGTTGTTCTGCCTAGATGTATATTTCGTCTCCACATGGTGGTTTGGATGTAAAAATCTATCAAACGTTGTTGAAAATAGGCATGAAAGATTTTAAAAATTCTCCTTTAAAGCTATGTCTTGTAGATTTAAAGTTTAAATCCAACGTTAACGATGCACAAATATACAGGTATACTGCAGACACGTGTTTCGGGGCTACAAGGAACCCCTTTTTCAATGCAGGAAGTGTGAGCTTTAGGATGAAGAATCATCCGATAAAAGCAACACATTCGAACAAAGGACAGTATAAATAGCAAAAACTGGATATTAACAAAACAAACAAGACAATGCTTAGAGCCGAAATTTATTACATGATACCATCAAGAAAAAACCGTTAAGAAATAAATTTCCAAAAGATCGGATAGATCATAAACATTGTCAAAAAATGAAACCACTTATGAATAAATTAGCAATAAATTTGCAAATAGGAAAATTGTGTACCGAAGCAATTGTAACACACGGAAAAAACAGCAGAGAGAAAACAGAATGAAATAAAATGAAATAAAATTTTAAATTAATCGAAAAATGTGAGCAAAAAATTGAAATGTAAAGATAAGTGACACGAAAAGCCAAAAGGCTAACAATTATAATTTATACAAATGGACGCCAAACAGCAGAAAAATAAGGAATAGCATTTATATCGTTAACTAAGTCAGAACTATTTTTCAAAATGTGGAAAGATTCCCAAAAATCAAGATCTGGTGGGTTGGGCCAAAAATGCCCCAACCCATTTCACATGTATAATCAAAAGTTGCATAGTTTAGGAGTTATAGAGGAAAAACTGAAAAATTTCCGAAAATTTTGCAGTTTTTCGCGAGTTTCGCAGCGAGCACAGGTTTTAGAAAGGTGCAAACTTAGATTTACACTACCCTAAGGGACCCAAACAACATGTTAAAAATTCAGAACTACATCGCGATTTACGATTTTAATGTCTAATTTGACTGGACTAATAGATAAGTGCAGGGAGAAGTGCAAAAATTAAAAACAAAATTCACATAAAAGATGTATAGGATGTTATTATTATTATTATTATTCTAATGTTCTTTTTTTTTTCCTTTTTTTAAATGACATTTTTTGACGTGAGCGAGAAACAATTTCTGAGTGTCGGTCAAAATTTTCTGCGGACCGGTTCCGGTCCCCCAGAAAACCGTTTCAGCAGCGCTGAATCAAAGCAATCACAACTCAACTTCCTTGTGAGAAAAAGAAAGAAAATGCTGCATATCAATAGTTACTATATATACTTTCAAAAGACAAAAGTTTTTTAGTACTCATTTTTGAACTCGCAACTTATTTCAATGAAATCCACGTTGCAAAATCATGAACACTTGAGCTGACAAATGTAATTTTTTTAAACAGAAAGTTGTTGTTGAAGTTAGTGCAAAAAACTAAGGAACACTTTTAATTCTGAGATAATACAATTATTTTAATTATATCTTTTGCAGTGTCATTAGAAATTCCTTTTAGACTGCTTCTTTTTTTCCCTTTTCTTTGAAATAAAAAGGTTAAATCTTCAAAATCTTTTTTTTTTTTTTTAATGGGTGTAGGTGAGAACAATGACTAAGAAATATTTCTTAAAGAACCCTTGCTAGAAGTTTCAGTGACTTAATTACTTTTGTATTTGAATGCATTATTTTGTGAAGCCGCTTTCATTTCAAAAATAAGGCAGCAATCAGAGCTAGTTCACTGCTTTTCTTTTCATACCGAATGGTGCTCCTTTTAATTTATTTTATCACTAGCTGCGTGGCCCGGCGATGCACGGGCTTCCTCAGAAATAAAAGCAATGTCAAGTAGCGCATGCTTAACACTCTCCCTCAATGCCAAATGAAAAATTTCCGCTATAATTTCCCTTTAGAATAACGGCACCAAACTGCTCATTCTTAATCCAAAATTAACAATAAAATTCTAAATATATTTGTTGTTTTCACATTTATATAAATAGGAAAAAAAATTCTACTAAAAGCAATTATTTCCGTACTGCTCATTTTTCTTGTAAAAATAACAATAACATTCTAAGCGATAAGGTTGTTTTAGAATTTGGATAGCAGCCAAAACAACTGTTTGCTAAAAATAATTACGTATTAGAATTTTACTCATTAACAGATACTCAAAATGGCAACAGAAATAAATAAAAAGTATTGATTCGAATAAAAAAAATGACGAAAAATGTGGTTTTATTAATTATAATTGAGAAAAAAAATTCCAACAAAAAATCATCATTCCAACTTAAGAGCACCACATTTTCAAATGGCAACAGAAAAAAATAAAAGTCATACTTAAAACAATCGTTAGAACTTTATTGTAACCCGTATTCAAAATGACAGTGTTTTCTTTTTCTTTGATTTGGAGAAAGTAGTGTTTTTCCTTCAAAAATGGGCACTAGTGGCAAAAGCAATTTGAGAATTTTATTTTTGTAGCACTCAGGCCAAAATGGCAACATGATCGAAATGATTAATGAGATTTTTTTCACGCGCAGACGATCGTCGATTTTCAATTAAAAATTAAATTCCGCTTTCTTTTAAAAGCCCGTATCTTTCTTCAGGGTGGAGATATCGATTAGTTGTTTTGAAAACTTTGGGAAGGAATCTCTCCTTAAAGGTACTATTTGCGTTCTTTCGAATGAGACCAAGATCAAGAAGATCCGATAAGTATTTCAATAGATAGAGCCATTTTGAAGTCCTTTATTCGAAATTCGAATGGATCGGTACTTTTTTTCTCGCTCAAAAATGACCCTATGATCCTTCCCGGGTACCCAAGTATCTCTCTGCCAAATTTCGTCCAGATCCGACGTAAACTGTGGATTTGTATAAGGTACACAGACACACACACATTCTGTGTTTAATTTATGTAAATTTTATGTTTGCAAATGCCATTCAAATTTTATGCTTTTGTACTTCTCATTATTTCTGTATATTCTCGTGATAATTTTTAACTACAAGAGGTTAGATGCGGCTATAATGTAGGTTATTATTTAAATAATATATACTGAAGAATTTTATACCAAAAATATTTAATTAATTTCATTTAGACAACGTTTCTCATTTTAATTTTGTTTCATAAATACATACATAAAAATCTATATTAATGTACTAGCGGTACCCGCACGGCTTTGCCCGTGGTATAAAATTAAAAATTCATTTGTAAAATAACTGATATAGCAGAAAAAATGCTCTATTTTAGTTATAATTCATCTATAATTCCTTCAAAGTATGATATAAAAATCTGGTATGGACCCCACACTACTTCCTTTTACGTGTACATTTCTTAGTAGATGACTTAAGTGCTAAAATAGTGCTTGGAGTGATCAAGATAACAATTCAAACATTTATATCCCTAGTTTGCCACGAAACAATGCAAAAAAATGTTTTACAATGATTCATCTCCTAAATATCGCCGATTTTAACGTCATTCAGTGGATTTTTCGCAAAATATCGCCAATAGCGCCAAATTGAGCCCAAATAAAAAAATTAAGTAATTTTTTCGCCAACTTGACGATATGTCGCCAAATTGGCGGCAAATACTTGGCGACCAAAGGCTTGGCGATATATCGCCAAGTGGTCGGGCCAATTCATCTGCATTGAAATTAACACTGATTTACTCCATAAAAGGGGCAAAACACTCCCTTTGGACATTCGAATGCAACCCCAAGGGGAGATGCACCAAAAAAAGCCACAAGAGAAAATAAGAACAATTTTGTTGCTCACAAAAACCAACAGAAATCTTACCAAAATTTGAAAGAAGAAGAAAGTTTCCTTTCCTAGCTTTAAAAACAAAACAATACATTTTCCGAAATGAAACTTTAAAAAGAACGTTGCAATGTCACAATTTATACGATATTTGGTTAATCTTTGTGCTTTGGGTACCCCTTTCTCGCTAAATGGGCGATAGACGCACCTACTATGGTTTCCAAACGTTGCCAAAATCAATATTGCTGAAATGCGAAATCTATGAAAATGAAAAAAAAAATCCGCCAAATCTTTTCATTAAGTCATTAGTATATTGGAAACAGGGTTGCCAGAAAAATACTACGCTCCTTATTTGGGCCGAAAAAATACTACCGTAGTATCAAAAATACTACGTCTGGCAACGCTGGAAAAAGAACGAAACAAAAATAAGTATGTAAAAGTAACCATGGTAACAACATGAAAAGTTGATTTCCGTTGATAAAATAATTTATTTCATCTCAACTCATTTTCAAACAAATTTTATTCTCGAAATCAATCAATTTAAAATCGTTTGGCTTGCTTTACTGAAGGTAAGCCTTGAATTCCGGGATTCTAAAAACACTTATTACAACTCTCCTGATGATCGTAGAAACATCGAAAAAACTTCATTTTATGCAGAAAATTTCAAGCTTTTGAATGACATAAGACTTGAAAATGTGTATGAAATATTTCTTTCCTATTTTATCGAATTTTCGCTAAGAGTTAGAATAGAAAAAGAACGAAATAGAATTTTCGAAAAATCGCTACGTAGTGCATAACTACATGCTACAAACTTATTTTGTGCCCAGTTTCGTGAAAATCGACCGAACGATTTTGGCGCTACGTGCGTAACAGACAGACAGAAAGAAAGAGAGACAGACAAACCTTCAGCTTTATTATTAGTAGAGATAATAAAATTGTATTTTAAATTTATTTTTGATATTTTTTCAACTATTTTTCTTACTGAATTTATACTTTTTTTTTTTTTGATTGTTATATGTATTAGGCAGGAATTCAAGTGAAACACGGACGATCGCAACTCAGCAATGCAATCGCAAATTCCCAAATTTGGATTCAAGTGAAACGTTACAATCGCTAGAGATGCGATTCTATCGTAATTCGACTTTCAGTAGCGATTGCAATTTTGGTCCATTGCGATCGCCAACGTGTTTCACTTGAATTCGGCCCTAGAGTTAAACTTTTAAAATGTTTTAATTTATTAGTATTTTTCTCGTGCAATAGAGTGATTTAAAATTCTGAAAAAGATTGTATAAACTTTAGCAGCACTACAACTTTCAAAAACATAGTTTAATTGGGTAAACAACATAAAAATTCTAAAAAAATATATAACTAAAAAAAAGTTTCAAAGCTTGGCTTCGAAAACTTCAATTTACGGGAAACAAATTCGTTTTTCTTTTCCTTCTTCAGTTTCGTTTAAGTTCGAAACATTTCGACTGAATGAGTTTTTCTTCTTCTAATGTCACCACATTCCGTAAAAGAGACATTTACGCACCCAAATTCGACACGAATTAATTTCGAAAGAGAAAAGGGGGGGGGAGCCTGTAACTTTACCAATTAAATGTTCTCAAACCTTCATCATCCAAAATTAAATGAAATCAAATAGAAACGAATTGATCCATTAGAATATTTCGAATTTCTTGCACGCAGATGTGAGTGAGTAAAAAACATTCTTTAGAAATTTCACTAAAGCGACTTCTTTTAAAACCATCTTTCTGATAATACTTTTGACTACATAAATGTACTTTCGGCAATAATATTTTCCGCAAAAATTTGATTTGAATAAGAGTTAAAGTTTAAAATGTACCTGAATGTGTGAATATATACACTGCTCGACATTGAAAATGCAACACCAAGAAGGAGTGGTCAGAAATTCATGCAAATTTTACCGTAGATGCACGTCACTGAGTTATGCAAATGATATGAAATGCGCAGCTCTCCGACGCACGTGAAGTAAGATATAAGAGAATGAAGTTGAAAAGTGGGCTATGTTCATGTTGGTTTTTCTGCCAGACTAATTATCGGAGAAATTTGGTTTTTGTCTCGAAGGATACGTGTGATAGGAGGAAATGCCACGCCGTCCTCAACGAAGACACTTCCAGCATATAGACGACTTTACAAGGGGTATGGTGATCGGACTGAGAAGGGGAGGTTGGTCCATACGTCAAATTGCAGCTAATACCCACATGGATGCAAGCACTGTGCATCGGCTGTGTCGGAGATGGTTGGAAAGAGGAAATGTAGCCACATTGAGGGGTGCAGGTGCAGCCAGAGTGACGTCAGACCGCTTGGATCGACGGATTCACCGACAAGCTGTGGCGGACCCGCAAGTCACTTGTACGTCGATTCTGCAGCACGTGCAAGGTACCCTGGATGTTCCTGTGTCGACCAGAACCATTTCCCGTCGACTGGTTGCACGTGGCCTGCAATCACGGCGCCCGCTAAGAAGACTGCCATTGACCTCACAGCACAGACTCCAACGTTTGGAATGGTGCCGGACCAGAGCGACGTGGATGGCAGAATGGCAAACCGTAGTGTTCTCAGATGAATCCCGCTTCTGTTTGTCCAGCGATAGTCATCGCATACGTGTGTGGCGTCGACGTGGAGAAAGATCGAATCCGGCAGTAACTGTGGAACGCCCCACAGCGCGACAACGTGGCATAATGGTTTGGGGCGCTATTGCATACAATTCCGTATCACCTCTAGTTCGTATTCGGGGCACTATGACGGCCCAACGATATGTAGATAATGTACTGCGGCCGGTGGCAATCCCCTACCTTCAGGGTCTGCCAAATGCAATTTTTCAACAGGATAACGCCCGGCCTCACAGTGCTCGAATCAGCCAACATGCTCTACGAGATGTACAGATGCTTTCCTGGCCACCATACTCTCCTGACTTGTCACCAATCGAACATGTGTGGGACGTGATTGGACACCGTTTGCAGAACCTGTCACTGCCTCGTTCAGAGGACGAACTGTGGCAAATGGTTGAAAGGGAATGGAGTGCCATCCCTCAGGACACCATCCGCAGGCTTATTGACTCCATGCCTAAACGTGTTTCTTCGTGCATCGCTGTCCGCGGTGGTCCTACTTCTTACTGAGCCGACGCCGTCCTCGCTCTAAATTTTGCTTATTTATTTTGAAATAAATATCACTTATTGTTCCATGCTGTCTCTGTCTTCTTACCAAATTTCATCAATTTCTGACCACTCCTTCTTGGTGTTGCATTTTCAATGTCGAGCAGTGTATATGCGAAAAAATAATTGAAGGGCCAGGGGAAAAAAGATGAAAGTGACCAAAAAGCGATTTCGAGAAAAACGAAGAACAAAGTTTGACTTCTCGTAGCTCCTTATGTAGTTTTTCGAGTTTTCATGCACATTTCGGTCGCTACTCATCTTTTTTCCCCCCTTGTTATTCTACCAGATGATACTAGTCTTTCATAGCCCCTAGATAGTGCTAATATCTCAAAATTGACGAAAAAGTGACTTTCATCTTTTTCCCCCCCTGGCTTTCAATTTCATATTTTCATAAGTCTTACCCCCTGTTTCTTTTACTTTTTGGTCTGTAAGTAACTTTTTTATTTATTTTTTTTTAATAATAACATGTAACAAAAATGGTCGAAATAAGATCCAGAGTTTAAGTCATTTAATTAGAATTTTGACTTTTTATGTAACCCCCGGATCCCATAACCGATATTTAGGAAAATCACAAGCGTTTTTTTTCTTTTTACACATTAGGATTCAACTGAAAATTAATAAAGCAGAAGATATGTGAAAAAATAAATAAAATGACGTTTTTTTAAGAAGTTCGCCAAGTTTAACAAGCTTCTGTGCGTAATGGAAGGCATGATATGCTTTGCAGGCGGATGACCCGCCACATGCAAGAGTTGAAATCCTTGAGATACCTTCAATTTCTTGCCAAATCTTTAAATTTGGCGCTTCTCTTAAAATGCCGACTTACTTCAATATCTCTGTAACTTACTAGATCCCTATAAAAGGGAACAAGTTTAAAAAACTTTTGAGAAAAAAAGATTTCTTTCGATTTCTACGCATTTTTATTTTTTCACTAGCTGCGTGGCCCGGCTCTGTCCGGTATACCTTGAGAATAAAATTTATGTCAAGTAACGCGTGTCTATAGAAATCCCGCTAAGGCAGGAATTCAAGTGAAACAGGCGATCGCAAATTACAATCGCTACTGGAATTACATTAGAACGTTTCTTGATAAAAACATCGTGACGTCAGCGTAACGTTTGCGTGACGTTTGCCTATGAAAAACGAGCTAGATAAAACGTCACAGCCTAGTTGGCGAATAAGAGGAGATCGCTGACTGCTTGTGAGCTCTTATTGGCTCCACCCGTAGTGACGTCAGTGCCAAGTTAAGTTGATGATAATGTAATTTACTTCCAGTAGCGATTGCAATTCGAAGCGATTGCAATGGTGTTTCACTTGAATCCCTGCCTTAGATTAAAGTCGAAATTTTGCGCAGTACGAGCACTGAATCAATCGCCAAATAAGTTTTAAATCCCTACTACAGGAAAAGCAAAAGCAAGAATTTTATTTGTTTATGTTCAAGAAAAAAATGGCAACACCTTTTCGTTATCAATAATTTATTTCACGCTAATTAATTTCTTTCACGCTCGTGCAGACGATTTTTATAAATCCAATTTAAAATGGGTATTTCCAAATTTTCAAATGCCCATATCTTTCTTCAGGGTGGAGATAGCGATTAGTGGTTTTGAAATCCTTTGAAAAAAAACTTCCCTAAAAAGTATTTTTTGCGTTCTTTCGAGTGAGACCAAGATCGAGAAGATCCGATAAGTATTTCGCTAGACAGAGCCATTTTGAAGTCCTTTATTCGAAATTCGAATGGATCTGTACTTTTTTTCCCGCTCAAAAATGACCCTATGATCCTTCCCGGGTGCGCAATTATCTCCCTGCCAAATTTCGTCCAGATCCGACGTAAACTGTGGATTTGTATAAGGTACACACACATATATATTCTTCGTTTTATTTATACGGATTTATACATAATTACCATACTTATACCAGGGGCGGCATAACTTCCGAACAAGCGCAGCATCTAATCCTGAACATGCGGGTAACAGGCTGCAGTGTTATATTTTACAAGAACGAAAAAAAATATATATATTTTTTTATAATTGTTTATTGCAGTATACATCTACAGTGACCACCGCTTATATAAATCACGTTTGTTCTTAACAGTGTTGACTTAATAAAGCTGATGATTCAAGAAAGCTGAAAATTTAATAAAGCTGGATTTTGTTCTGTTTTTGGCGACTTAATTTATCAAAGCGGCTAATACAATTAACCACTGATTCAATTAACACCTTCCACTGAATCATAATCCACTGAATTGCACAAAAATGATTAATTTTTTTATACACATTTGTACCAAGGGATTTCTTACAGTTACAAAAAAAAATATTGCGGCTTACCCAATATAAGAGTTTTACTCATTTCATCCAGTCCATTTTTACTGTAACATAATAGCAGTAATTGTAGATTTTGCAATATTTAGTACGAGGAAAATGGGAATTTTTCACTAAAATCAACAAATATTTAAAATACGAAAATTCAATTGCTACCACTAGCAGATTTGCTTGCTCGAAGTTTATTTATAAAATTCGCGAGAGATCAAAGGGATTATGCAAGCAATTTCTATATACCTGGCTGCTTGCTTTCACCGTGACAAGCTGACATTTGCATTTTTCTGAAAATTATGCGAAAATTATTCAGAACTCATACAAAGCTACGTCTACTTTCTAGGGGTTGAGAGGGTACTGGGTATTAGTTTTCAAACAAATATTTTTACACTGAATCAATCTTTTACATAATACTGAAAACAAAATATCATTTCGCGACTTTTGATTTGTCAGGTTTCTTTCATTTGAAGTGTCTTCAAAGGAAAGCTAGAATTGGAGGATATAATTGAAAACTGTTTGAATGAATAATCATGAAATGGCTTTAAAGATTGGAAAAAGGTTTCAGTTTTTCTAGTTTGTTGTCTACTTTAGACGACATTAGTATCTACAGTAGACAGCTATAATATATTATAATTTATAATTAAAGGCTATAAGTGGAATTTTTTAATAAATAAGCATGAAATGTCGTTAAGAATTCGAAGAAAAGGATTTTTTTCTGCTGTCTATTTTCCCTTTTGAAACAGCAAATTAAAACAGAGAAATATTGAAATTGATAAAATCAAGAAAGTACGAATGTATTTTTACGGAAAAATATTGCTATGATGGAGAAAACATTTTAAAAAATATATCCAATAAACTTTTTTTTTAAAGAAAACAGATAGAAATTATGCTTATACTGACATTTGAAAAGAATTGACGAATTCTGTACAATTAAAGTCTGCACTTGTCTTTCTGTCTGAAGCTTAAACTCTTCGAGAACCGCTGGAAGTCAACAGTCAAACGAAGTACCGAACGATTCGAAATTTTCTGAAGCAGTCCCTCCGCCTAATCTCGTAATTGTGTGACTGTAATTGGCGGATATATTAACACTTAATTCTAAACCACGTTTCCTCTGCTGCGAAAAACAAGACACTTGAAAGATTGAGAAATTTTCCAATTCAATTTTCTTTTCCGAGGCCATCGCTCATGAAAAAGTAAACCAAAAAAGTCATAATAACCAATAGCCTTTGTATTTATTTATCTTCACTCGTTTTTGTTCCCAAAAATTTATAGTAGCGTCACATATGCTAACAAAATTATTAACTTTTGTTATGAAAAAACTTGGGAGCTCTCTAATTGCCAAAAAGAGGGAAAAAACATTTTTGGAATATCACTTTTAAAAACCTCCATTCGAAAACAAGTAAACCTCATGAAATAATAATTCAAAACTTACATAAAATGTGGGACACATATGTTATAGCAGTGGTTTCCAAAGTCCAGTCCTCCGCGGATCCCCCCCTGAATATTAACTAGCTTCGTAGACCTCCCCCCTCCCGGCCCCCGTGCTTCAAAAAAGAAAAAAAAATTGATAAACTTAAGTATTTTTTCCAAAATGTTTGCACGCTTGTTTCATGTACACAAAATTAAGAAATGTGTGGCTTGTTAACTCATTTCTATTTCTTTTTATTTCCCACACTGACTTATGAAAGATAAGATAAGCTAACACTTTTTTAAATCAAACTAAAGCTAAATATCGCTTGTTAGGGTCAATATTCATCCTCAGGTCCGTCGCTTAGGTCACGAGACTAGAAAGTTCTACTCTGCATTGGATTTTAGAAATACAATGTCAAACATAACACACAAATGCAAAATATTATTTAACGAGTGGAAATATGTGTTGAATCCGAAAGCTCCGGAGCGTTTGCAGCACCCTGCTTGTTCGTAAACAATAACTTTTTTATTCTTTATAAGTGTGCTTTAGTTTCGAATTAAACCATTGTTACTCGTCCTTCAACTTCAATTATTTTTCTTACGTTTTAACAGAATAGTACCACGGACCCCCTAAGCTGGGCCGTGGTGGCCCGATCGGTAAGGCATCGGACTCGTGTCCGGAGGGACCCGGGTTCGATCCCAGCCGATCAAAGATCCACCGCCTTGATTAATGGTGGCTGGGAGGCGTTAAAAATGTCGTGGTCACAAAGTCCTCCAAGTGAAACGATACCTCTGGGGGTGCTGGGCCTAGGGTTTGCTCGACCCTAGGTTCTGGTTCAAAATTAAGAACAGAGCGCCCTTCAGGGCCCTATCCCGGTTAAACCACGAAGCTGTGGTAGGTACGGGGGACCCTGGAGGTGTGAAATGAAAGGACCCCCTAAGCTCGCAGATCCTCGGGGGTCCACACACCGCACTTTGGGAAGCTCTTTGTTATAGTATCGAATCACCATGAGTGTTGTGCTTATATTCTCTGAACAAGAGCCAGCTATTGAACAATAGGGTTAGATTTTTGTAATTATAATGTTTTGTATATTTATTTATTTTTATTTTTAATTTATGTTTTGTTATCTACATTTATTTATTTATTTATTTTTATATTTAATTTTTGTTTTTTTTTTTTTTTTTTTTTTTCAAATGTATTTATTTATTTTCTATTACCTTCATGTGAATATTTTACTTATATTTTTATTTTAATTTATTATTAACCAAAATTATTTCTCTTGTGTATATACCAGAATTGAATGTTTACCCATGCGGGTTGTTTTGTGAGTGTTCACATACGTCATCCCGTAATAGTTCATTTTACCTTTGTTGAATATGTACAAGGCAATGGCGTATTTTTTGGGGAAAAAATGGTTGGATGGGGTGTAAAGATGTGAGCGAGATACGGTGGTTATATCCATCAAATACAAGGCCTTGAAACAAACAGCGGAATAAGTGCAAACTTTTAAAAACGGTTTTAATAATTGGTGAATTAAAATTTAAATTCAAACTTTTATTTACTAACTATTAGTAAGGAAAAGCAGTCATTTTACTGACAATACAACATTTCAAAATTTGAGTACTTATTTAAACTTGTCTGATAAATTTGTTCAATAGTAGAACTGTTCAAGTTATAAATAACTGTTCTGAAATCTTTTATTGTTCTAAAATCTTATATAGCATAACTAATGCTACATAGATAAAAACTAGTTTCACCAAAAATATACTGCTTATATTATTAACGATTTTAAGTATAACTCCGTTCAAATGTAGTACATAGACTTGAATTAGGGTAATTAGTTGGAATTAGCGTCTTCGTAAAATACTAAGCAGAGCTTTCAAGTTATTCCAGTGAAATTATATTTGAATTTGAAGCATTGAGAAACATGGAACTATGTATATAGCCACCTACTCCAGATAGAATCACCTGCGCCTCAAACAGTAATGACGTCATTGCGAGTGATGACGTTATCCACCATCAGCCAATCAGAAGTGATTATTTGATACATATATACGGTTGAGTTTTAGTAGTTTGATGGGGAGCGCTCAACCTTTCAGACTTTGACCCCCCCCCCTTCAGATCACCGTAGGTGCTTAATACAAGAGAACTATCAAAACTTGAAACTGAAGTTAGTTGAGATAGCTGAAGTTGGATATGATAGTAAAATTTCGTAAGAATTCGTAAGAAGTTAGTATTTGTAAAAAAAAAGATTATTTCGTGAGTTTAATTTTTAAAAAAAAATGATATCGCTACACAAAACTTTATTTTAAACATATTCTTTTGAGAACACATGGAGTTAAAGGACTAAATACAAGTAAATATAAAGTTGCAATACACCGCCAACTCGGCTATTTCGATCCATGGACAGCTGTTTCAAGCTTATTGTGCTCTCATCAGCATGGAAGACAAAAGTAGTCGAGTTGGAGGCAAAAATTCTCTTATAAAGCAAAGAGAGCCAAAAAACTGGTAGCTAATGTAAAATTTGAATACCAGCGAGCGACCGCACTTGGTACGGTTCAACTCGTAAATTTTTCAGGCAGAGCTCAAGGTATAAAGCAGTGAGTACTTACAGTGAGTAGTACAGTGAGGCGGTTACTCACTGCTTTCGAAATATAAAGTGTTTTAGGGTTTGGGCAAGGTAACGAATCTAGCTAATCACGAAATCTCACTATTACGTTCAACTTGATTAAAGTTTATAAATCTTAAGCTAGTCTTTGTATAGTCTAAATGTATGTATCGAAAAATCAGTTAAATACTTTAACTTGTTGTTATTGGCTTATGCCAGCTAGGCTGACGATTTGCTACGCTATACTTCCTCTTTCCAACTGTTTCGTAATTTGATGTAAAGTCCGACATCTACGGTACACGCATGTGCTATAAGGACCCATTTATAGGGTAGGCAACGATTCACAGCACAACAATGCACCCATACAAGGAAAGGACTGGAGAAAGAGAAAGTACAACCATGCCCGAGCCGGTACTAGAACCCGGAACCTCTCCATCCGCAGTCAGACTTCTCTGAGAAATAGACAAGGTGGCTGGCAATATGTTACTTAAGGAAGGGAAAATGAATGGTTTTGAATGTAACCCTACTTTGCCTCATATGGACGCACTTTCCCTCACCTGATCCCAAATTTAAAATTTGAATTAAATTTTGAAAGGCAAAATGCTCAATTTTTATACACATACTTTTCATACACATCGCAGTACAGAACGCAATAAATGTTTTGATCAAAGATGCATAAAATATTAAGATTTATTTTTAAAATGTGTAAGAATCAACTTGCTAAATACAGTCGAACCCGCTTAATGGCATATCCATTTTGCCACGAAAAAATATTCTAAAAAGTGGGATATTCCATTATCCGGGAAGAAAATAATGCATTTCAATGGTTTGGTACATTGAAAACGTATTACATTAAGCGGGATATTCCTTTAAGCGATATTCTAATAAGCGGGCTCGACTGTATAATGCTATGAGATTAAAACGTTAATTAAAATAATAGTTTGGAAGTAGTATTGCACAATCTAAATATTTTTTTTAACTAAAACTGAAGAACATCAGCCACTCAGTAAGAATATATAAGTAAACAAATGCTGCTTAAAAGTCCTAAGCACTAAAAAACTCAATTGTTAAGATGTAAAAATTTTAAGAGAGAATTGAAATATAAATAAGAAAACTTGAGTAAAGAGATCAAAGTCAGGTTACTTAACTGTTTATCAAACTAAAAGTAAGTTTACTGATATAGAAGAAAACCATTTAAATAAACGAATAGTTAAGGAAATCAAAATATCAAAATACACTTGATTGCTATTACTTTCAGCTGCCTACTGTTCAAATATCCCAAGAAAAAAATATTAAACTTATCTTTCAAACGAACCCTTTGATTAGTATTATTTTTTTATTTATTGCTTTTATTAAGAGTGTTTAGAGTAACTTTTTCGCAAGATGAACTTTTTTTTTTGTAAAAGGAACATACACGAATAAGAATTTAAAAAATAATCGTTTAATAACATTTTTTTCTATCGGTTCTTAATTTAATCATTATTTTTTTCTAATAACTTTCTTTGTACGGTTATCTTTTAAAAAGCGCACAAATCATTCTTAAAAGCACGTAAAAATAAGCTTTTGAGTGACTTCAAGAAATCTAGTTTATGTTAATTTTCAAGTGTTAAAAAAAAGAGTCATACAAAGGCACAATTAGCTGTAACAAAAACTTTACGCCTGTTTCACGTGTATGGAATCTACTTCAATGCAACAAAAGAGAGAGCTCCTCTTTTTATTATCTCTGTTCTTCTATTTTTACTATTCACTTTTTTTAGTCCTTTCCGATTTATCTTTTCTGGATTAAAAACTAATTTCCCTTTCCGATTGCGTTTTTTTTTTTTTTTTTTTTTTTTCCCAAGGTTTATCATGAGCCCATTCATTTTTTTTTTTCTTCTTTTTTTTTCACATTCACTGTTTTCCCATGCTTCGTGATTCGAATTAGCGGTAAAACTAGAAGTGTAGCAAAGGGGATATTGGGGGCATATCTCTTCTTATGAAGCAATAAAATTACATGTATGATATATGTGGGGTAAATCTGAGCTCTGGGGCAAAACTTTAAGAGAAGATCTAGTCCAGCAAAGGACTCTCTGATTTTAAAATTAAACATCTGGAAAAATAATGACGATTTTGGAATGAAACAGACGGTACGTTTATTGTGAAAACCTTAAATTCTGTGCAGAATTTTGAAAGATTATTTACAAAAAGTGCCGACAGATGGAGCTGGATGCTGTAATTGCAGTAGGGGCTCCTATTAATAGTGTTTTCAGGGCTGGAGTGTTTATTTCTGACAATAAAACGTGAAAGGAGGTTGAATAATACTGCACTATTGAACGACAAGTATAGTTTTTCACAGGAATTTAACAGGCCACAGTCCTGCGGCAGCAAGGACAAGCTTCCAAGTGCAGTATCTGTAGAACTGTGGCCAAAGCTATGAAATTACTGTGAAAAACTATACTTGTTGTTTAATGGTATAGTTTGTTTGAACCTCTTTTCACGTTTCAACGCCAAAAATGATCGCTCCAGCTCTTACAACACTATTTATAGGTACTCATCTTGCATATATAGCGTGCAGCGCCACATGTTGTCACCTTTAATTACTAAATTTGAAATATTCTTCGCATGATTTTTACGGCTTTCACAATAAACGTACCGTTTGTTTCATTCCAATTTCGTTATTTGTTTCCAAGATACACAATTTTGAAATCAAGAATCTTTTGCTGGACACCATGTAGAAACATAGATTGTAATTAAAGTGTTGACTTGCTACATGCACACGAAGCTAGGTACTGACAGCTGAGAAACAGGTTAAAAATGAAATTAGAAAAAAGCTTTGCCGTTACAAATATCCCGAGTCAAGTACTGCCTCTATTCTCAAAAACTTTTAACTTTCAGATTTGTATGTATATGACATTATTAGAATAATTTAGTCCAAAGGGCATGCGACCTTGGATTCACGCCATTAATAAAAACCTCAAAACTAAATCCTCACATCTGCACATTAAAAAAAAAATTAAAAAAATAGAAAAAACGCAATCGAATTTCGGAATAAAATCTAATTCTGAGAAAATCTACCAGTCTCTTACCAAGTTCCATTTTTTAATAAGAAAGAAAAAAAAGTACAAATACCCGGACGTAACACGAAATCCTAAAATCGAACATTTTTCCGCGCAAGACATCACCCCCACTCTTCACTTTCACCTAGTGCCAAGGATCTTTGGGAGATTCGTAATCAGCTTTCTTCCAGTCACAACTCCCCCCCCCACCAACCCCTTATTCTTTCAACCGAGAACTTCGGTGCGGGTGATCTTTCTCACTTTTTTCTCTGGTTGCACTCATCTGCACTCCATTTTCGCTTCCTTCAGATAATTTTTTGTGAGATATGTTAAAAAAAATCAGAGAAGAGGGAAACAATCCCAAAGAGAAATTCCATTCGTACCTGGGTCATTCCATGTCAAGTGATCCAACGTTTTTTACCTTACATTTTTGTATTTCTTTCAAATTTGGCTCATCAATTGTACCCTTTGAGGGAATCAAGTCTCAATTTTTAGATTTTTATCTCTATTATTTTTTCATTTATGAGACTTTGAACTTTGGAAAAACCCTCGTTTTTCCATGGATAAGGGAACATAAAAGGGACCATAACTCGGCACCAAATATAGATAGAACGATTTGGTAAATGGCATTTTAAAGTACGTTAGTTGCCGCTTAATCTGATATGCAACATGACTAATTTTATAAAAAGCTTATTTTTTTAAAAAATAAAATTTAAATTTCAAATTTAAATTTCTCGAAAAACATATAATGAATTTTTTTGAAAAAATTCTCAAAAATTCTTGTGTATTTTATCTATGTTTGTAAAAATTTTTTGATTGGGATCTCAATGGGATCATATTTTTTTGAATTTTTGAATAAAACTGTATATTAAAAAAAATGATATTTTTTAGATTCTATTTATTTAAATACTAAGTTGTCCGGCTTGTGATGGTCTAAAAAGTAGTAAATAAACATGAATATGTTTAAAGTGAGCTGGCCTGAGCTTATAGATTTGTCAGGTTCATCCCCCCTCCCTCCCCCGCACAACCACTCTTTTTTATTTCAAAACTGTTCAAAATGTTTTTTTTTTAAACTCTTTGATACAAAATGAATAGTAAACTTATTTAAAGTTGGTAAATGGGTTTCATCACACCACCCAAATATACCATTAACGCTGTTCTATTATGAAATCTAACCTGGGGATTGAATTGACTATTATTTTTACTCTAGGTAAGTGAGCTAGCATTAACTTGTAGATTGGTCAGCTCCCCCTCCCTTCCTTCCCGACCCAACCATTTTCCCCCAAAATTGTTTAAAATGCCAAAAAAAACCTCTTTGATACAAAATGAACAATAAACTTATTTAAGGTTGGTAAATGGGCTTCCTTATTAACAAGGCAAAGTACAACCCTTCCCCCACCCAAATATACCATTAACGCTATACTAATATGACGTCTCACCTGGGGATTGATTTGAGGATTATTTTCCCCCTAGGTATATACTGTTTTTCAGACGAAATGTTTCTTTTTCAATCCGACCTTCACAAAGTGTACTTCCATTCAATATCTGAATTTAAACTTATGATTCATTTCATCCCCTCCCCCAGCACCAATCTTCAATTTTGGAGGAAGAAAAGAAACGGTTCGCCCCAAAATCATACCAAACAGCAAAATAGTACTGTTTCCCCCTTGTTCCCATAGTGTTTTCCCATTATTTTCACACAAAACTGAAAAGAAATCCAAGTATCAGGTTATATGTCAGTCCCCATCACTGCCTTTCCTTTCTCTTATTGGACAAAGCTCATGAGCTAATAGGAAAGAGTAACAAACAGAACAAACTGAAACATTACCAGACATCAGTAGAGACTAAGGTTTTGAAATGGGGTTAGGCGAGATGATAAAAAAAAAAAGTTTGGAGGGGGAAGGTAGGGTAAGGGGGGAGCAATCTGTAAAGAAGCTAAACAACATGAGAGGTTATGATCAAAAAAGCAGTGTTTGTTTAATATATGTATTTGTATATAGATGTATCTTGCTTAATTTTACTTTCCTTTACAACAAAATGAAAAAGAACGCAAACAATTAAAAAAAAGTAAATAACAGCTGCACACTAGATATTGTGGAAAGATAGTTATGGGGACACAGACATATGATCTGATATTTTGATTTATTTTCAGTTTTGTGCGAAAAGAATAGAAAAAACGATGAGAACAAGGATAAACGGTGCTATTTTGCTGTTTGCTATGATCTTGAGGCGACCCATTTATTTCCTCCCTTCAAAATTAAAGATTGGTGCTGGAGTAGAAGATGAAATGAATCATAAAGTTAAATTTCAGATATTGAATGGAAGTACACTTTGAAGTTCGGATCGAAAAAGAAACACTTTGTCTGAAAAACAATATATATACCTAGGGTGAAAATAATCCTCAATTCAATCCCCAGGGGCCCTACTCTGAAACTTCCTGCAACTTCCAGTAACGTCTATTACTCCCTCACGACAAGCAAGAATAGCCGAAAAAGTAGTCGCTTGTCAAATTTTGTACTACTCTGAAAGCCCTAATGTGCCCAAGCGAGAATTTTCTCTCCTTCTACCGCGTATCGAGAAGGAAAAACGATTGACCAATCAAATGACGGTATTTTTAGTATATCTCACTCGCGTTACATCACCATTTGCGCGTGCATTTTGCTTTTTTTTTCTGGTTTAGCTTAGCCTCCGAAATAGATGGCAAAAAGATTCGAGAGCCAAATATTAAAATCATTCGGGCAGATTAAGGTGTTGTGTTTCAGGAATTTAAAAATATTAGAATTTTAAATCGCAATTAGTAGATCTTTTCAACACATACGAGCATACAAGCGTAAGCGAAGTAAAGTGTCGAAATACATCATACGAATTCATTTCAATGTATCAAATGCTTCGACTAAGCATGAAAAAATTTATAAATACTTTTAAAAAATAATACTAATATTTAAAAATATTTGTTAAATTAAATCATTTAACTTCATGACTTTGTTTTCAGCGATATTTTGATTTTATCGCAATAATAGTTTTAAATTCAGGCTTTAAGTAAAAGTCCAGTTTTTGCGTTACTCATTTTTGTTTTCGCAATAATAGTTGTATTTTCAGTCCTTAAATGCTAAGTAAAGAAAAATCACATGTCTGGGCAGGGCAAAATTAAGGCATATGTATATGGGGCACAGGCCCATGGCACCAACGTTTGGGGGGGGGAAGCTTAAATCCATCTAAAGTTTTTTAAAATGGAGAAGTTTCATACCGCACTATATGACAAGATACAAAATACATTTAAAAATACTCTTTCGAAAACTTGAAATCCAAAATATTTTACTACTTCATTATATTGTTTTTATTTGGGGGGGGGGGGGCAGCACAGAAAGCTCGTGCTCAACGTCCTACAAAGTCGTGCTCTGTGTCTAGGTATCTTTTTTTCAAAACGTGTATTTAAAAGATTTGTTTTTTGAGAGGGGTAAAAATTATTGCATGTGCTGCGCTTTTTGCAATGATTTTGATAGACTCAATTTTGCTTTTCGCAATAAGAGATATACACTGCTCGACATTGAAAATGCAACACCAAGAAGGAGTGGTCAGAAATTGATGAAATTTGGTAAGAAGACAGAGACAGCATGGAACAATAAGTGATATTTATTTCAAAATAAATAAGCAAAATTTAGAGCGAGGACGGCGTCGGCTCAGTAAGAAGTAGGACCACCGCGGACAGCGATGCACGAAGAAACACGTCTAGGCATGGAGTCAATAAGCCTGCGGATGGTGTCCTGAGGGATGGCACTCCATTCCCTTTCAACCATTTGCCACAGTTCGTCCTCTGAACGAGGCAGTGACAGGTTCTGCAAACGGCGTCCAATCACGTCCCACACATGTTCGATTGGTGACAAGTCAGGAGAGTATGGTGGCCAGGAAAGCATCTGTACACCTCGTAGAGCATGTTGGCTGATTCGAGCACTGTGAGGCCGGGCGTTATCCTGTTGAAAAATTGCATTTGGCAGACCCTGAAGGTAGGGGATTGCCACCGGCCGCAGTACATTATCTACATATCGTTGGGCCGTCATAGTGCCCCGAATACGAACTAGAGGTGATACGGAATTGTATGCAATAGCGCCCCAAACCATTATGCCACGTTGTCGCGCTGTGGGGCGTTCCACAGTCACTGCCGGATTCGATCTTTCTCCACGTCGACGCCACACACGTATGCGATGACTATCGCTGGACAAACAGAAGCGGGATTCATCTGAGAACACTACGGTTTGCCATTCTGCCATCCACGTCGCTCTGGTCCGGCACCATTCCAAACGTTGAAGTCTGCGCTGTGAGGTCAATGGCAGTCTTCTTAGCGGGCGCCGTGATTGCAGGCCACGTGCAACCAGTCGACGGGAAATGGTTCTGGTCGACACAGGAACATCCAGGGTACCTTGCACGTGCTGCAGAATCGACGTACAAGTGACTTGCGGGTCCGCCACAGCTTGTCGGTGAATCCGCGGGTCCGCCACAGCTTGTCGGTGAATCCGTCGATCCAAGCGGTCTGACGTCACTCTGGCTGCACCTGCACCCCTCAATGTGGCTACATTTCCTCTTTCCAACCTACTTCGACACAGCCGATGCACAGTGCTTGCATCCATGTGGGTATCAGCTGCAATTTGACGTATGGACCAACCTCCCCTTCTCAGTCCGATCACCATACCCCTTGTAAAGTCGTCTACATGCTGGAAGTGTCTTCGTTGAGGACGGCGTGGCATTTCCTCCTATCACACGTATCCTTCGAGACAAAATCCAAATTTCTCCGATAATTAGTCTGGCAGAAAAACCAACATGAACATAGCCCACTTTTCAACTTCATTCTCTTATATCTTACTTCACGTGCGTCGGAGAGCTGCGCATTTCATATCATTTGCATAACTCAGTGACGTGCGTCTACGGTAAAATTTGCATGAATTTCTGACCACTCCTTCTTGGTGTTGCATTTTCAATGTCGAGCAGTGTATATTCACTCTCTAAATATTAAGTACAAGTCCCTATTTTTGGGGCAATTCATAAGAGAAAAATAGAGATCCTAAATCACATGTCTGCTGATATTTTTCCCAAAATGCATTTAAAAATGCATGTTTCAGAATTGAAAGAAACAATTCATGTTTTATGCTTTTTCTATCATTTTAAGACTTGAAAAACGATGATTTAATTATTCTGTGAGGAAAAATTAAACTTAAATACGATACGATAAAAACGAAATGCTCCCCCCCCTGATAGAAAATAGAATTTGAGTAAAGAGCTCTTTTTATTAAAGGAAATATACCCCCCCCCCTGGGTTATACTACACCCTTGTTCAGTAGATATATAAATTCAAGTTTTGGGCATATCTTAAAATAATTTCAATTTGCAAAATTTTGGCCAATTTATTAGTAAAATAAGATGATTATAGATAATCGGCAAAGTTGCAGAGTTTCAATTACTGCCGATAAATGGATGCCTCTCCCAAATTCAAACTCAAAATAAAGAAAAAATCTTAACTCTCAATGTAAAAACATACTAAACCACATTTTCAGAACTTCTAAACATTATGGCACACTCTGCGTTGAGAAAAAATGGAATAAACAAACAGCTTCTCACTGCCGAGGAACACAACTCACGTCTTCTTACCTTGTCGTAAACTTCTCGGCGCGATTCTAGATACCTTAAATTAGAAGTGGCTTTGAGATTAGCGATTATTCGTGTCTCACGAGATGTGACGTCACGGGGCACAAAAAACCCGTATTCTCGGTATCGACTATATAGTAGGGCCCCTGGTAGAAAATAGAATTTGAGTAAAGAGCTCATTTTATTAAAGGAAATGTATCCCTCTCCCTTGGGTTAGATCGACACCCTGATTAAGTAAATATATAAATTCAAGTTTTGGGCATACCTTAAAGTAATTTCAATTTGCAAAATTTTGGCCAATTTCTCAGTAAAATAAGATGATTATAGATAATCGGCAAAGTTGCAGAGTTCCAATTACTGCCGATAAATGGATGCCTCTCCCTAATTCAAACTCAAAATAAAGAAAAAATCTTGACTCTCAATGTAAAAACATACTAAAAAACATTTTCAGAACTTATAAACATTATGGCACAATCCGCGTTGAGAAAAAATGGAATAAACAAACAGCTTCTCACTGCCGAGGAAGGCATCTCACGTCTTCTTATCCTGTCGTAAACTTCTCGGCACGATTCTAGATACTTTAAATTAGAAGTGGCTTTGAGATTAACGATTATTCGTGTCTCACGAGATGTGACGTCACGGGGCACAAAAAACCCGTATTCTCGGTATCGACTATATTGACGATACAATGAGAGTAGGGCCCCAGGTTAGACGTCATATTAATATAGTGTGAATGGTATATTTGGGTGGGGAGGGGGATACTTCGTCTAGTTATAAGGAAACCCATTTACCAACTTTAAATAAGTTTATTATTCATTTTCTATCAAAGAGTTTTTTTTTAAAAACATTTTGAACAGTTTTGAAATAAAAAAGAGTGGTTGTGGGGGGAGGGAGGAGGGGGGATGAAACCTGACGAATCTATAAGCTCATGCCAGCTCACTTTAAACATATTCATGTTTATTTACTACTTTTTAGACCATCATAAGCCAGACAACTTAGTATTTAAATAAATAGAATCTAAAAAATATCATTTTTTTAATATACAGTTTTATTCAAAAATTCAAAAAAATATGATCCCATTGAGATCCCAATCTAAAAATTTGTACAAACATAGATAAAATGCGCAAAAATTTTTGAGAATTTTTTCAAAAAAATTCATCATATGTTTTTCGAGAAATTTAAATTTGAAATTTAAATTTCATTTTTTAAAAATAAAATTTTTATAAAATAGTCATGTTGCATATCATATTAAGCGGCAACTAACGTGCTTTAAAATGCCATTTACCAAATTGTTCTATCTATATTTGGTGCCGAGTTATGGTCCCCTTTGTGTTCCCTTATCAATGGAAAAACGAGGGTTTTTCCAAAGTTCAAAGTCTCATAAATGAAAAAATAATAGAGGTAAAAATCTAAAAATGTAGACTTTTGATTACCTCAAGGGGTACAATTGATGAGCCAAATTTGAAAGAAATACAAAAATGTAAGGTAAAATTTTTCTCAGATTTTGAATCACTTGACGTGGAATGACCCACCTGGCAAATTAAAAATTGTGCAATCAAGAGTTCCCGAAATGCAAAAAACAAATGGTTGTTTTTACAGTATAATACTGGCAGCAGATATTCCAATTTAAAGCTCCAAAAGCACAATAATAAACTGAAACTAGCAGTTTTACAGTCTACTACTGTAAAATTATCGATTTCAGTTTATTACTGTACAATTACCTGTATTATACTATACAAACAACATCTATTTTTTTTGCAGTGGAGGGGAATGTGGGTGAAAGTGAAATAGTTAACTTATCTGTTTCGAAATGAACCAACTGAAACTTTCTTCTGAAAATTATTTTACACAAAGAAATGATGTATTTTGTAATAAAACAGGCGATAAAATATTATTTTTCATTTTTGGCAATTTTTTTTTTTAATCTTCAAAAAAGGGTGGAAAAGATTCACCACAAGAAATCATGGGGTGAAGTGAAAAATAAAGTATTTTTCTAGTGAAAGATTTTCTATTTGATTATAAAAAATATTTCACTTCACATAACGTGTAAATAAACAAATAAATGAATTTTTAATAATGTAACAGAAGATAAATCAATGAAGAATCAATTAATTATTTTATACATGAAAAAAAAATTAGCAAATAAACACATCCTAAGTTTTTTTTTTCTTTTTTTAATGTTTTTTGGGACACACAATGTCTTTCTCATAAGTTGCTTGTTATGTATGTTTGATATGTGCGCATGCTCGTACTTTCTTTTACTTTTTAATGCAAGCTATAAACAAAAAGGGTCATTCCATAGAAAGTGTGACAAGCAAATTTTTCGTGTCATTTTTCAAAGCAAATTTTTTTGATCATTTTTATTTATTTTTGTCAAAAATATGTTAATTTCTATTGACACACACACACAACAGTTTTTTTCAGATAGTATAAACTAATTACTAGGAAAAAAAGTAATATTGAAAGAATTTTTGTGATGCGTGACCTGAGTTATCAATAATTTGTAACATGAGTTACTGAGTGAATAATTAATACAAGAAACTCTATGTAGTTCTTAACATTTAAAGGTAAGTTTTAAAGTAGCTTAGAATTTTTAGATTGATGTACAATACTTTGTATCAATCAAAAATTTCAACAAGAGCAGAATTTCAAGTTCTTATTGAACTATGTCAGATATCTGTTTTAGGTAACCTGCGTTACCAAAAGAAATTAATTTGTTGGTTAATAATTATTATATGTATTAACGTATTTTGCGTTTCCTAAATAAGTTAAAAGTAGTTTAAATCTAAAAAAAATCAATAACCTTTCCAAAACATTTTTTTAACCCAGACACAAGTGTATAAAATGTAACCTGAGTTACCATGGAATGAGCCAAAAGTGTTTTCAAATGAATTGTGATAAATTTAAAGAATTGCTTCGGCCACGAAATTTGATAAAAGAAAAGAATTACTGGGTTTACTAAAAAAATATTATTTAATAATTCACATTTATTATTGATTATTACAGATTGATTTGATATTGTAAAATTATTTTAGATTATTGTTATTGTAACAGAATATTTAATGATGAAATCTTTGTAAAGTATCCAGAACAAGGTGTACTAATGAACGTACTCGCAGGGAAGTCATTCTCAAAATCAGCATCACAAATAAATACATAAATAAAAATTTCTTTTACAAGTTTTCAAAATTTTCAATTTCGCACTCCTGTGTTTTTTATGTTTAGTTTCATACCGTACTAAAAATTGAACTTACTTTTTTTTTGAATCAAGAACCTCTTTCTTGAAAAAAAAAAATCATCCAATTTAAACGATTTAGATTTTGTTAGATGTATACAAATTTTGTACCATAACCACACGCCTCTGATCAGTAATTTTCCTCATAAATATTTATACCACGTGGACTCATCGCCATCAGCAACAAAACTTAAAGAAAATTGCAAATACTAAAACTATCATGCATATTATTCAATGCATGATTAGTAGGGTGGCCCTTATTTTTCAACTTTTTAAAAAGTTCGCTCCCACCCCCCTATTTTGAACCAATGGAAAAAAAAATGATGCGTGCAAAGTATTAGCTCAATCGTAAAAGTTTAAGGGGTGCCTCAACGAGCTTGAAATTGCCAAATTTTCATCGAAAACATGATTTTTCCAGCTTTTTTCAAATTATTTTTTTAAGCAGATTTTTATTTTGTATGACCTTATTTCTTATTACAAGTGTTACTTTAATTTTCTGTGAACTTCTAAGCATTTCCTGCATTTTCCTCTGACATCTTAAGAGGTTACAAAGTTTTTTGGTTGGCCCAGACGCTATTCGCGACTCACGACGTTTTCTTGCCAGGTGCAAGTATTTCTACAACAAACTTACGAAAGTTTCTCTGTTATTTTTTAGTCGAGTTATTTTTGTAAGTACACATAAAGTTATGGGAGGTTTTAAAATTTATTACAAATATGATTTAATTTGAGTTTTATCATCTTTATTAGCGTGCAGTGTTTTCCGAACAATAAAATGCCAAACTATGCTTTTGTTGAATGAATATAAGAAACTAGGTGACCCGTGCGGAATTCCGCACAAAAAAAAAAAAAAACAAAAAAACTCTAAACTTAAAATTGAGTTATTCAGGTTCAAAGATTTCAGTCCTCGATTGGATGTGTTAGATTTGGTGTCTTAGTTTCGCTCCCCTGCTAAGGCGGTTTATTTTAAATCATTGGTTGTCGTGGTATAAAACAGAGGATACCTTTCTGCCCCCATTACGATAAAAAAAAACCAAAAACATCAATTCCTTGGCATTGTAAAATCTTGTACGTTTGCACAACATCGCCATCAACGGCCGTCGTTCTGACAACTTTTCAAAGAGATCAAAGACACGTTCACTTTTACAACTACTACAAAAGTGATACCCTATATTAAAATCAAATACCCAAGGCTAGTACTAAACTAAATACTAACGTTATCGCAAAACTACCATAGTATTTTGAAACAATAAAAGTTACAATTAAGGTTTACCGAGCTAAGCCTTGGCTTGAAATGTCGCATTTAAAATTGATTTGAACAACAATGGTAACGATTTTAACAGTTGAGCAAAAAATTTAACTTTTTCAAACTTCAATCGCTTATAAGTCGCTTAAACGTGGATTTTCGAGATTCTCGTTACGCGGCGCTAGCGGAGAAACGTTCTAAAGAACGCATTTTTTTTAATCTTTCGAATGAAATCAAAATGGAGACGATACGACAATTATTTCGCTAGATAGAGTCAATTTTGTGCCCAAAAATTGAAGTTCGAATAAAAAACGAACCGACACTTTTTAGAGGGTGGGTCTAATTTTCGTCAATAGCCCGCGGGATAAGCTTCAAAATCATAAATTTTCATACAATTCGATAAAGAAATGAGCGAGTTTCGACCGGGTATAGGATTCGGCTTAGAGAAATAATATATGGAGATTGCTTTGTATTTTCCGTTTTTAGTATGATTAGTAGAATATTTTTTTGTTACTAAGAATTATTTATTTTACTTTTGTTGCAAATTTTTATTTAGATGAAAAAATGTAATTTGTAATTTATATTATGTGCTTCGTTTACTTATTTTTTAACCAAGTATAACATTATCTTTATTCAATAATTTTTATGTAAGAGTGGTTTTGCCTTTGTTGTGTGACCCTTCTTATAAATTTTTGTTTAATTTTCTGATCTATGAAATAAGTTGGCTGTCGCATTAGGTACTTGTTCCATTTTCAGGGTGGCTTTCAGCTTCTATATTAAAAATAAAAGTCAGACTTTTAGTTCCGAGTTTTATTGCGCGAAAAAGTGAAATATACACACGTGCGTCCAAAATACATACGCTGTATATCTATTTGCAAGATAGTTTAATGAGTTATACAAAAAGAGTTTCAATGGAAACATCTTAGGCCATATCAAACTTCGCTCCCCTCTCTGTCCAGTTCCTGGAATCACTCCCATTCCCTCGTTCGATTCCTACCGCCTCCACTCGAAGAAGACCCCACATCCGGTCAGAGGTCAAGAGTCAATAATAATCAAACATAAAAGTTTTTCAGGCAAAGAAAGAGAAAGAAGAGATTCTTGTTGGAAATTATGGATGATTGATCAAAAATGAAGAAAGTAGAAATTTCTTATTCTTCGGCTCCAAAAACAGCATGATACAAAGGACCTAATCATAAACCGAACTTCTCTTCAACGCCTTCAAAAAAAAAGAGAGAGAGAGAGAGAAGATAGGCATACTGAAATTCGAGAAGAATTAAACTTGAACTAGTGGGGGGGTGGGGCAAGAATTAGGGTTACATTAGGATGGAAGATTGCTCTCAGCACTAGCTAGAGTTGAGGAGATTCATAGATTAGCAATTTTAGTGACTTTCCAAGGCAAGGAACAACTGTTGGGTTCCCGGAAATTCCAACATCATCAGGAAAAGGGCAAGTCATGGTAGTTGAAAAGTGGGGATTAACCGATAAAATTGAAGCACTTGCTGTGATAGAACAAGAAGCAATCTAGGTCGAATAAATGGTGCCCGTACTAATTTAGAAAAAATGTTTGATCGTAATCTACTGTACCTCCCTTGTTGTCATCATATTTTTGAGTTAGTTTTAAGGAGATGCTTTGATTCTTTAATGAGTGCAACTACTAATCCAGATACGGAACTTTTTAAAAGATTCAGAGAAACCTGGACAAAACTCTACAAAAAAATATATAAAACTGGAAGAGCAATGAAGTGCCTGATGATGTGCGCTTAAACATTCTCGTTTTTTATTTATTTTTTTTATCAATACCTTTCTTCTCGAAAACAACAGCAGGGTGATTACCGAGAACTGTAAGAGCTATGTACGATCTTTCTTGGCGGGATTCCTAAAAGTGGGATATCATTTTGTAAGCCGGGAGCTGTAAGTCACGCTAGGTGGATGTCAAAATATTCTTATGCCCTAAATATTTACTTATTTCAAAATCAATTTCAGTTATCTGAGAGGGAGAAGAGTTCTTTAAGAAGATAATGCGTTTTATTGATAGAGTATACATTCAAGCTTGGTTTCTCTTTGCAAAAGCAGTTAAAGCCAAATATCATGATTTTCAGTTCATACCGCAACTGATCAATTATTAAGATATTGATCCAGAAATTATCCAGAAATTGATCCTTAAGAAAATTTCAAATAATCTCTGGTATTTAACTTTTGAACCTACGTCTTTTTCTTTATTTGACGATAATGTTCCAATCACACAGTTAAGAGAAATATGGCGCATGTTGGAAACATCTAAAGATGCAAACAGGAAGAAGAAAACCAACAAAAGAGATATATTCCACACCAAAATAACTTTTTTTCAAATAACTTTTAACTTGTAAACAACGAATTTTCATCAATTGTAACACCCATTACAAAATATTTCTTCACCCGATATTTCTATCAGTTCCGATTTACTCTACAAAGACCCTTCAACTTGGAAGGATGACCCTGATTACACAAGCGGAAAAGAAAAGCTTGAAAAATTAAATGCTGTGAATGATGGTGCAGAAAGGGGTGCCAAATTAATTCAAGAATATAATAATATTCTCACAAAAAATTAAAATGAAAAAAAAAAAAAAAAATGGGTGCTGAAGACCGTAAAAGGTACCATATACTGCCACTGAATCCTCACTTAATAAGCAATAATATTCAATATTTGCTTGTTCTCACTATCTTTGGAGTCTACAGAAATGTTTTGTCATTTAAAAACATATTTTTTATCTTGAAAGTCTTGTATTATTATTAAAAACTGCAATCTTTAAAAAAAACGCGAGATTTCTGGGATTAATCGAACTTTAACTCATTTGAGGTACCCCTAAAAACTGTCCAAATGAAATGAAATTTGGTACAGATTGTTTTTTTGTTCATTGGAACAAGATAGGGGGGTGGGAGCAAAAAAATTTTAACTTTCGAAAAATGGTATATAGCTAAGGGCCACCCTTGATTAGCCAAGAAACCCAACCTTAGCCGTTATTCTGTTGCTCACCTGCTCAAAATTGCTGAAGCATTATTTAACTTCACATCAAAACACGGGATGCACAAAAGGAGGTGCAATATCCAATATATACAATTTTATATACACTGGCGGAAAAAAAAATCCCAACACCAAGAAAGACTTGTGTTAGATAAACGAAATTTGGTAGGCGTGTTTATACAACTGAAAGATGACATCGATTGAAATTTCGCGCTCCGCGCATAAGTGTGGCGCAGCTGGCGTCACTCAGAACATGCAAATAAGGCTTGTTTTAAAAGCGTGTTGTGAAGCTCGTGAGTATTATTTTTCCGTGAAATTTGACGAATTGCGTTCATGTTAGCTAGGAATGCCTTTAAGAAGACGAAGAAGCCATTATCAACAGCTCACCGAGTTTGAACGAGGTCGTACAATTTGGCTACGAGAAGGTGGATTTTCATTTCGCGATATTGCAGAAAGACTTGGGTGGGAATGTTTCCACCATGCATGATTATTGGAAGCTATGGTCAAGGGATGGTACTACCTCAAGAAGATCGAGTTCCGAGCTGCCACGTGGCACGACTGAGAAGGAAGATCGCCGAATCTTGCGTACGGCTGTGGCGCATCGTACTGCATCTGCGGCTGACATTCGAGCTGCAGTTGGTACCGTCGTGACCCAAGGAACGGTAAGAAACTGTTTACTTCAAGGACAGCTCCGAGCCAGGCAGCCTGTAGCCGGTATTCCATTGACTGCAAACCATTGCCGTTTCCGACGGCAGTGGTGCCAAGACAGAGCTCACTGGAGGTCGGAGTGGAGATCTGTTGTAATTTTTGATGAAAACAGATTCTGCCTTAGTGCCAGTGGTGGCTGTATATTGGTCAGAAGGAGGCCAGGGGACCGCCTGCATCCAAGCGGTCTACGGCCTAGACACACGGGACCACACCTGGAGTCATGGTCTCTGGAGCAATTTCCTACGACAGCAGGGGCACTCTTGTGGTTATCCCAAACTCACTGACTGAAAATTTGTCGTCAGTCTGGTAATTTAACCAGTAGTACAGCCCTTCATGAGTAGCATTCAAGGGGGAGTTTTCCAACAGGATAACGCTCGCCCTCACATCGCTGCTGTAACGCAATGTGCTCTACAGAGTGCTGACATGTTACCATGACCTGCAAAATCACCAGGTCTGTCTCCAATTGATAACGTATGGGATATCATTGGACGGCACCTCGAGCATCATCCACAGTCAGCAATGACGGTCCTAGTATTGACACAACAAGTGCAACAAGCATGGAACTCCATACCACAAAGTGACATTCGGCACCTGTATGACATAATGCATGCACTCTTGCAGGCTTACCTTCAAAATTCTGGGGGTTACACCCTCTATTAAATTAATATAATTTCCCATTTGCACAGCATTTTCTTGAGCTTAAATTGGCCAGTGATCTTGTACATTTAAACAATTGAACATGTTAACTAGACAATTGCATTACCCAAATTTCATTATTCTACAGTAAGTTTTTCTTGGTGTTGGGATTTTTTTTCCGACAGTGTACATAGTTTCTCTTTATGATATTTACGTCGCTCGTTACCTCTTTTATGAGATGATATGTGAAGATTTTGTCAACATTTAACCATGAAAAGATTTTTAGGTATAGAAAATTGTGAGTAGAGGGGTAACTTTGCGTTTTATGAAATTTAAGAAATTTTAAAGCAAAAGTCGTTTTTTTTAAAGTTATTATTACTAAGTAATTACGACTAGTTGTCTGGGTAAAAATAGAAATGGTTACCCATTTCTGATTTTGAGAGTAACCTAAACCTCAGACAAAAAATAACAAAGCCCTAATTGTGAGTTATCATTTTATTCAGCAAACATTCTAGTTTAGAAATCTGGTAACCGGTCGCGAAAGTTCGATTTGGTATTTTTCTTGAAACACTATTCCTGGAAGAACAAGTTATTCGAATTTTTTAAAAGAACTATGTTTATTATGAAAAATGAGATTGGGTCTACTAAAAGTGAATGTTGTTTTCCCATATCTTATAAAATAAGCATTTTAACTAATTTTATTCTTTAATGGTTAATATTTTAAAACTGAAACAAAATATTTTACAAGACAAACCTTTTTATTTCTTTTCATCTGTACATAGCGTAATTACTCTTTAAAATTTTAAGATATTTATTTTTAATGCAACAATAAAATAGTGTGAGTAACGACACTGTTGAGCTGTAACAAATGTAACAGTTTGAATGTGTCTACAGTGCAAAGTATAGATGTCGTTTATCCAATTTAATACAGCAAACTTTGTAGTAAATTTACAGTAATAAACTGTAAAATGGCTAATTGTACAGTAGTATACTTTTGAATCAAGTTTTTTTATCAAACATTTTTTTTTTCATTAGAATAAGAGTTAACCCAGGCACAAGTGTATTAAATGTAACCTGAGTTACATGGAATGACCCAAAAGTGTTTTTAAATGAATTGTGATAAATTTAAAGAATTGCTTCGGCCACGAAATTTGATAAAAGAGAAGAATTACTGGGTTTACTAAAAAAATATTACTTCGGTATACCGTAAAATTCATAGTTTACAGTATTAAACTGTTAAATTGATAGTTCACAGTTTATTACTATCATTTTACATTTTTAAACTGGAACCTCTGCTACCAGTTTTATACTGTTTTTACAGTATAATACAGCTAATTGTATGGTAATAAACTTTGAAATTGCTAATTTTACAGTAACAAACTGTAAAATGGCTAGTTTTAGAGTTTTACTGTGCTTTTACAGTTTTAGAATCTGATGCTGACAGTATTGTACTGTGAAAATAACAGTTTATTTTTTGCAGTGAAGAGCAAGACTTTTTTTTTTTTATTAAGGAAAGAAAAATCGTCTCCCAAAAGTTACGATAGACCCCAGACGGTACATACTTTTTTTACTAATTTTTTTTCTGCCAACTATATAATATTTAAAAAGACATTTTATAAGAAGAAATAAAATCAGCAATTAACATAAACTGGGAAGCTGGGAATAACTTTGAAAACTTAGCTTTTCTTCTTGAGATTGTGAACGATGTCATTCTTGATAAAGATCATATTAAAACTGCTACAGCACACACTCTACAATGGTTATGTGCTGCAATCTGTTAATAACGAATTGAAACAATACCGAGGTACACATTGAACACTATTATTTGGTTGAAATGTTCATTGTGGGAAAATTCAGACCCCTTTTATGGACCGTCTCTAAAAAGGGACGCTAGGCAATAGGGGAGACTGGGAACGGTTGTTACACGGGGCGGTTGTGACAGTCGTCATATTAGCTAAACCATAATTAGTACCTGGTTAAAGCAAAGAGAGAGAGTGTCAGCATGTTTGTCTGAATGCGTGTCAAAGCATTGCGGTAGCCATCGAGCGACATTAACGCTAGCAGAGGGGTTTTTTACTTTTTAACAGTCAAAAGTAAGTTTTTTTGGTTCGATTTCTTTCAGTAATTCCTGTTGAATGGGTACAGATAGAGAAATGAAAGTTTTCACCCATTAGTAGTGAACCTTAATAATGTAATAGCAGTGATTACTTTTTATGTAGGCTATTTTGTATTGTCATGGCGATTGCTGTTTTCAAAAATAGTGGGTTGGGGTCGGTTGTGACAAATTGCGTGGGGACGGTTGTGACACGAGTAAAACATGTTTTAATCATATTTGATGCCCATAATAAGCTTGAAGAAGACAAAAATAGGGCAGTGTGACCTAATGAAACATAAAGAAGCTTTTAAAGAAGTGAAACTTTTTTTCCTTTATGACAGCTTTGGAAATGCAACGTTGATCGTAAGTCTTTACGACGAAACATTCATTCGTAAACGCGATGGAGCCGGCCGGCGCTGTCACAACGAAAACAACGTGTGCATAGTAGGGTGACCCTTAACTATATGGCATTTTTCCAAAGTTAAAATTTCCTTGCTCCCACCCCCCTATCTTGTTCCAATGAACAAAAAAACACTCTGTACCAAATTTCAATTCATCTGAACAATTTCTAGGAGTGCCGCAAATGACTTAAAGTTTAGTCAGTATCTGAAATTTCGTGAATTTTTTAAAAAGATTGCAGTTTTTAATAATAACACAAAAATTATTAGAGAAAAAAAACATTCTTTGACAAACAGTTTCTGTAGAGTCAAAACATAGTATAAACAAATAAATATTTTACCTTATTGTTTCCTAAGTGAGGATTTGGTAGCAGTAGGGTATCTTTTGCGGTCTTCAGCTACGATATGCAAAACGAATTGTTTTTCACTTTCATCTTTTGTGAGAATATTATTATATTCCTAAATTAATTTGATACCTCTTTCTGCAGCATCATTCACAACACTTAATTTCTCAATTTTTTCTTTTCCTCTTATATAACTAGGGTCATCTTTCCATATTGAAGGATCTTTGCTGATAAAATCGGAATTAATAGAAAATCGGGTGAAGAAAATCGGGTATTTCATTGTCACCAATTTTATACATTGCTTTATCAAATTTTGTCCAGGTTTCTCTAAACCTTTTGAAAAGTGTCATCTCTGGGCCAGAAGTTGCACTCATTAGAGAGTCAAAACATCCCTTCAAAATTAGCTCAAAGATATGGTGACGACAAGGGAGATACAGCAGATTGCGCTTAAACATGTTTTCCAGATTGGTACAGGCACCATTTATCCTTCCTAAGTTGCTACGTGTGGTATCACAGCATAGTGCTTGAATTTTATCAAATATTCCCCACTTTTCAACTGCTTGATAAACAGCCATGGCTTGGTCTTGTCCTGATGATGTGGTTATTTCAGGGACTCCCAACAGTTGCTCCTTGCCTTGGAAAGTTACTATAATTGCTAGTCGATCAACCTTCTCAACTCCAGCGAGATCTGGGAGCAATTTTCCATCCCAGTATAGTACTAATTCTTGACACTCGTTCAAGTTGAATTTTTCCCGAATTTCCGCATGTCTCTTTTCTCTAAATTTTTTTCGTAACCGTTGAAGGGAAGTTCGGTTTGTTATCAGGTCCTTTGTATCGTGACCCAACGCTTCTGCAGCAGCTATCAAAATGTAAACACCATTTCGGTCAGTGATTTTACACCTGTCAAAAACTTCCGAAAGACGAGGAGTAAAAAACTGCAATATTCCTCGTGTTTCTGTGCGAGTAATGTCCGTACTCGTAAATGTCAGTTGCTGGTAATTGCGTATCAATGACAGAAGAAGGACTGTCACTGTCATCAAAACTATCACTGCTTGGGTTGCTGGAGGGCTATATCACAACTTGTTGTGGTTGCTAATTGCAGTTCCATTTCTTCATAAGTTCTTTTCTTTCGAGCAACTTCCATAGTGTTTTTCATTAATGTTCTTTCTTCTTTTTGTGTTAGTTTTTGGTCAACACCAACCATGAAGCCCGGTCGCCCTTTCTGGCGCTGAAGAATTAAGAATTTTCTATCCTCTTCATTTTTTATATCTTCCAAAGCATTTGCATGTGCTATGTTTAAAAGATCGTCCATAATTTCCACAAAAGAATCTCTCCTCTCTTTTTCTTTGCTTGAGGTTCTCGAGAAACTTTTCTGTAAATGCTTCCATTTATCGTGCAGTTCTATTAGTCTTTCAGTACAATGTTCCGTTCTTCTAGTAGGAATTCGAGCTTTTTGCCAGAAAACTGAAACTTCTTGACTTACTAATGCAGCACTAGCTTTTATGGTCAAATTTACAACTTTCAGATTGCAAATAAAGACGCTTAAAACTTGCCTATTCGATGGTAATTTCACTCCAACAATTTGATTGGAAATGTAACCAACAAGATCAATATAAAAATATTTTCTTAGGTTATGTGATGAGCTACCGGAAGACGTTGATGCCATTTTAAAGTCAGGCACAAATAGCAAGCAGCACTGGCGTGGACAGCTGCTCTCACGCTAATGCATGGTCGCGGGTCGCGTCTCACCCCCCTTGACTCTTGACCTCTGACCGGATGTGGGGTCTTCTTCGAGTGGGGGCGGTAGAAATGGAAATCGGAGAAGGGAATGGGAGACATATAGGAACTAAACAGATAAGACAGGGGAGCAAAGTGTTAGATTGGAGTTTTTTCCTTTTTTTAAAATTTGCACAACACATTAAATTCTTCTAAAATAGATGTTCTGGGCATGTAAATTTCAAAATGACCAAGTATGTGTGTGGACAGGACATACAAAAAAACTTTCGCAAGTTTGTTGTCGAAATTCTTGCATCACCAGGAAAGCGCCATGCGTCGCGGAAAACGTCTTGACCACGCAGCTTCGTAATCTATATTAATATCTCAGAAGAAACGGCAGGAGAGGCATGGAAGTTCACAGAAAGATAGTTTAAGTAGAATAGCACTTTTAATAAGACATACGACCATCAGAAATGTAAATCTGCTAGAAAAAAAATTAACTTGAAAAAAAGTGAAAAATTCATATTTTCGGCGAAAATTTGACAATTTCATGCTCGTTGCAGCACCCCTTAAACTTTTCCGATTGAGCTAATATTTTGCACACATCATTTTATTGTTCATTGGAACAAAATAGGGGGGTGGGAGCTAACTTTTGTAAAAGTTGAAAAATAAGGGCCACCCTAGTGCATAGGTTATATTGCTCATAATAAAGTGCTTTTGAGCTTATATATAAGCTGAAAGCAGACATGAGAGTGAAATGGCTACTGAGAAATGGTTTCGTTCATTTATGAATAGAAATTTTTCACGTCTGTTCGTGTAGCTCATGCAAGTAGCCCTTCAAAAGTAACAAGCTTCAATAAAACAAATAAATGTGGAATCTTTCTTTGATACTTGAAAATTATTATGAACAGACACGGCTATGAAACACAGGATGTGCATAATGTTGCTAAAACAGACGTTACGAAATTCCAAAAACCTGATATTGTTGCAAGACTTGGTATAAGGCTACTTCAACTGAACGAGGCACATTGTTAAGTGTTAAACTTTTCCAGATGAAGGTTATGGTGAATTACGTTTAATATTACTTGAAATTAAAAGTGATCTAGACTGTTTTGCTGTATTTTTGAACTTGTCACAACCGCCCCTGGGGTGGGGTCGGTTGTGACATTTTTTCCTTTTTTGTTTAATTTGATCCTGTGAGTGAACTATTGTAATTAAAGAGAAAATTTTAGTATTTATAAGCAGGCAAATGTATAATTTAACATAAAAACGACTTTCAACTAGCTCACAGGCATTACTAAGGGATCTAAGGTGGAGCAAATGAAAACTCACAACCGTCCCCAGTCTCCCCTAATAGGTTAATGCAAAAATATTTAGGATGCAAAATAGCTCCAGTCATCTAACAAAATAGGAGTTCTGTCTATTTGAAAAGGACTTTTTTAAAAGCTTTCTGCAAATAGAAATTCCTCTAATATAACGAAGAATGGGTAAAGCAAAATGAATTTTCTAATGAATATTCACTCGGGGACAAAAGATTCCAAACTGTAAAGAGTTGAGAAAGTAGAAAGACAATCTTAACAAAGGAGAACTTTTATACTTTGTAGAAAATTTCTCCATTAACATCAAAGTGATATAATGACAGCTCATTGGAAAAGATTTGAAAATCATGCATGCTACAGTGACATAAACCCAGCAAATGCATCAATGATGACTTAAAAATTTAAACATTTGTGGTGATATCTGGAACCAAAATACTTTCTGAAAAATACGTTGTTTGAAAAATGTTTAACCTTTTGTTCAGTATTACATTTTAAACCAGTATACACCATTCGTTTGATAAATCAGCGAGCCTTGAAGAACATGTATTTGAAAACTTTATGCACAAATCGAAATATTTACATTTTACAAGGTACAAAAGTTCTTTAGTATTCTGTGTTGTTTTCATTGCACCAGACGAGGAAGAATAAATATATATATATATATATATATATATATATATATGTATATATATATATATATATATATATATATATATATATATATATATATATATATATATATACACTGCTCGACATTGAAAATGCAACACCAAGAAGGAGTGGTCAGAAATTCATGCAAATTTTACCGTAGACGCACGTCACTGAGTTATGCAAATGATATGAAATGCGCAGCTCTCCAACGAACGTGAAGTAAGATATAAGAGAATGAAGTTGAAAAGTGGGCTATGTTCATGTTGGTTTTTCTGCCAGACTAATTATCGGAGAAATTTGGTTTTTGTCTCGAAGGATACGTGTGATAGGAGGAAATGCCACGCCGTCCTCAACGAAGACACTTCCAGCATATAGACGACTTTACAAGGGGTATGGTGATCGGACTGAGAAGGGGAGGTTGGTCCATACGTCAAATTGCAGCTGATACCCACATGGATGCAAGCACTGTGCATCGGCTGTGTCGAAGATGGTTGGAAAGAGGAAATGTAGCCACATTGCGGGTGCAGGTGCAGCCAGAGTGACGTCAGACCGCTTGGATCGACGGATTCACCGACAAGCTGTGGCGGACCCGCAAGTCACTTGTACGTCGATTCTGCAGCACGTGCAAGGTACCCTGGATGTTCCTGTGTCGACCAGAACCATTTCCCGTCGACTGGTTGCACGTGGCCTGCAATCACGGCGCCCGCTAAGAAGACTGCCATTGACCTCACAGCACAGACTTCAACGTTTGGAATGGTGCCGGACCAGAGCGACGTGGATGGCAGAATGGCAAACCGTAGTGTTCTCAGATGAATCCCGCTTCTGTTTGTCCAGCGATAGTCATCGCATACGTGTGTGGCGTCGACGTGGAGAAAGATCGAATCCGGCAGTAACTGTGGAACGCCCCACAGCGCAACAACGTGGCATAATGGTTTGGGGCGCTATTGCATACAATTCCGTATCACCTCTAGTTCGTATTCGGGGCACTATGACGGCCCAACGATATGTAGATAATGTACTGCGGCCGGTGGCAATCCCCTACCTTCAGGGTCTGCCAAATGCAATTTTTCAACAGGATAACGCCCGGCCTCACAGTGCTCGAATCAGCCAACATGCTCTACGAGGTGTACAGATGCTTTCCTGGCCACCATACTCTCCTGACTTGTCACCAATCGAACATGTGTGGGACGTGATTGGACGCCGTTTGCAGAACCTGTCACTGCCTCGTTCAGAGGACGAACTGTGGCAAATGGTTGAAAGGGAATGGAGTGCCATCCCTCAGGACACCATCCGCAGGCTTATTGACTCCATGCCTAGACGTGTTTCTTTGTGCATCGCTGTCCGCGGTGGTCCTACTTCTTACTGAGCCGACGCCGTCCTCGCTCTAAATTTTGCTTATTTATTTTGAAATAAATATCACTTATTGTTCCATGCTGTCTCTGTCTTCTTACCAAATTTCATCAATTTCTGACCACTCCTTCTTGGTGTTGCATTTTCAATGTCGAGCAGTATATATATATATATATATATATATATATATATATATATATATATATATATATATATATATATATATATATATATATATATATATATATATATATGGATATTCCTTTGTTTTTCAAAACGATATTGCTCGACCGCAGAGAGCTCGTTTGGTGGTGAACATGCTTGAAGCTGAAAAATACAGCGTATGGAATGGCCAATGTGCTCTACTGACCTGAATCCAATCAATCATGTTTGGGACATGCTCGGATAATGCATTGCTGAGTGACAAAGGTCGCCTATTGCTGTCCGAGACTTGGAGATTGCACTTCTTGAGAAGAGGAACAGTACTTCCCAAATTCAGGCTCATAAGCTTATCGCATCCATGCCAAACAGGTGTGCAGCAGTCTTAGCTGTTCAAGGAGACCACACGCCTTATTAAAACACATGCAACATGTCTAAACAATACCTTTTTTTTTCATCTTTTACATGTAACCAAAATGTTGCCTAAAACCACCTTTTTATGTTTTTTCCACATGTTCAAAGAATTAAATATTAATTCCAATATTTTAGGTCTTTTTTTCTGTATTGCGCATTGATACACGCGTGCTATCCATTGTACGCCAATCTGTGGTTGTCTTGCACGGTTTTCTTCACTTTTTTGCTTGCTCCCCTATTTATTTTGAGCAGATATATATATACTTTCTTGTTTTTACTTTCTTGTTCAAACAATGCAGGAAAAAGGCTGAAAAAGATATAAGATCGTTGCCTTTCATAATATGATTTCGTTCCAAACTTTGAAATAATTAAAGTTAACTGTAGCTAGTTAAAAATGCATAGTAGTGCTTTCAGAAATTTTATAAACATTTCTGATAGAAAGAAACGCATTTAAAAAATAAAATCGCAGGAAATTTTTCAATCTTATTTATTTTGTTAGCAACGCATTAATACAATTAATATACTTTATTTTTAAAAGTATTATTGAAATACTCGTCTTTAAAGAAAGGGAAAATCTTAGAGTTACTTTAGAAAATTTGCTTTTACTCCTCATAAATACGCAAAAAAAAAGAAAAATAAGTTAATAGAAATTAAATTTAATAAATTACAAATCATATAATATATTCAAACAATGAAGATAATTTCCAACTAAATAAATTTAATGATTTATGTAATAAAAAGCGGATTAAAAAGAATGTCCATATAGTTCACTTCCTTTGTCATTTTACTTTATTATCCAAAGAAAAACAAGCTGCTGTGCATACATAATTCACTGCTGAAGTAAACAACTATAAAAAACTTTTAGGTAAAAATACTTTTATTTCCATTTATGCTAAACATATAAATATTAAAATGTGTTTTTTTAATTATAAAATAGTCCACATACTGCAAAACAAATAAAAAAAATGTATGGAATGAACTTATATAATAATGGCAAAGATTGCATTAAATATTGCAAGCACATTTTGAAGAACAGTTATAACATCACCAGCCGGCCACCTCGTCTAGTGGTCAGCGACTTCTGACCGTGATGCGGTGGCCCCGGGTTCGAGTCCCAGCTGGGGCATGGGCGTACTTTCTCTCTCTCCTGTCATTGTCCTTTCTGTGTGTGTGAAAGTGAGTTATGAATGGATGCCTGCCCTATGAACGGGTCCTTATGGCATGTGTGTTGAGCTTAAATCGGTCTTCCACCTAAATGGTGCTCTTAAAAACGGAATCAGCATCTTTCCTGCCTTAAATCTAGCAGATTTCATCTACTCGGGCTCAGATACCCAAGTGGTATTAGAAACAACAACAACAACAGATCCTTCTCCAATGCATAACTAATAAAGATATAGAACTGGAATATCAAAAAACAAATATTTGTGGTCAAACAAAAAAGTTTTTCTAAAATGCGTTTATGAATAAAAGACAAACTCTTTACAATGCGCTACAACAACTCAGAGTGTTACTTTGTGGTTAAAAATATTTAATGAGGGATTATGTATGTTTTAGATTTTCGTGGATCATCGAGCGATACTTTGATGTGTTTTTTCTATATTTATTCTTATTTATACAAACGTTAAGCATGCGTGGGCTAAAAATATATTTCTTGCTTGCTAGGTCTTTGTTTTCAAAGCATCTACTTTAAAATTATTTGTGTGTTATCAATGCATGTTTATTACTTGGTTGTGGGAATTAATATTTCAAAAAAATGCTTACGTGGTTGCACTTATATTTTTGCAATTTTCTTTAAAAAGTTCATGAATGTAAAACTCGATGTTAAATTAGTCAAAAGATATCAGTAAGAGATGTAGCTAATCGGTTTAGGGAAACTTGAATGCTTTCATATCAGGGTCAAAACACTCCAATCCAGTAAATAGAAGATTGAGTTGATTCTCAAGTCGAAGTGAACATCATATCAGACAATTTTGGAAATGCGACTACATGCGGTTTATATTACAGGAGACTTAAATTTTTTGGCAGCTTTTCGCATCTCGCTGTTTTATATTGTGTATCACTAGATTTCATACATTAAGCACTGCAAAAGATAAACTGTTCTTTGTTCAGTATAATACTGGAAGCAGGGGTTCTATTTTAAAACTGTAAAATGCACAGTAGTAAACTGTAAAATTAGCAATTTTACAGTTTATTACTGTAAAGCAGAAATTTTACAGCTTATTACCACAATTTTACAATTTATTACCGCAAAATTAGCGTATTATACTGTCAAAACAACAGTATAATATTTGCAGCAGAGGCTCCAGTTTAAAGTTGTAAAATGCGGAGTAATAAACTGTATCATTAGCAATTTTGCAGTTTATTACTGTAAAGCAGCATTTTCACAGTTTATTAGTGTAAAATTAGCAATTTTGCAGTTTATTACTGTAAAGCAGCATTTTCACAGTTTATGAGTGTAAAATTAGCAATTTTGCAGTTTATTACTGTAAAGCAGCATTTTCGCAGTTTATTAGTGTAAAATTAGCAATTTTTGCAGTTTCTGACTATAAAAGTAGCTGTATTATATATACTGTAAAAACAACATCTATTATTTACATTATGTAATACTGGACTTCTTATCTTATGTAACGCTGGAGTACTTTCTGTTTAAGAGCATTTGGAATAAATACTGCTGGGGGGCTTATAAATTTAAGGATTCCAGTATGTGAAAAAACAGATCCTTGCATGCAAATTGCTTCAAAAAAGGGTGTTTTCATATCTTTCCGAAGTGAAATAATTCTTAATGTTTATAACCTTTAACTTTATATTTTTCCTGCTATATGAATTTTAACTACAACAACATTTCATAGTCTTTTCGTAGCCGCAAAGTTCGTCTTCATCGAAAAATAAAAGCATGATTAATAATACATTTTCGGTTTTAACACGAAAGCTACATTTCCATTTTAGCTGTAGCACTGCATTTTCACTATTGAAATTACTTTAAAAACTAAAATAATTTCTTAAGATTTCACCAAATAGTGATGTTTTATTTCAATATTTGTGTGAATTTTTGAGGCTCGCAAGCCCTCTTTAGAGTTATAGCCCCTGCTTAAAGGGCGTTCACCACGGGGGAAGAATCACTGAACTAGAAGTAATTATTATTACAATGTTTTCGATGATTTAGGTTTGCAAAAGTTAATTTCTAACAAGTAGAGTAATAGGTAACATTTCAGAAAAATTAAAAAGTTAGTCATAAACTAAAAAATCACGTGGAACTATTTCAAGTGATGTGCAAAATTTTTTCTCTAAATTTTCAGATTCTTTTTGAGCAGCACTTTTTTTCTTTTCTTTTTTTTTTTTTTGGAATATTTTGCAGCGCACTTGTTTTTAGTAAAATATTTTTGAGAAAACTTTTCAAAAATTAATTTTTAATACTTTTGAGGGCGATTAGAAAACATATTTTGTTCACAGATACACATCCCTTTTTAGAATACTTTATGGCGCACTTTTTGGGACGCTTTTTACAGCACTTATGAAACTCTCTTTTTAATAGCCAGTAGTTTTTGCAGTTAATTTTCGAGCAATGCTGCGGGCAGCTGTCAACCATCGCCGGCATCCATTTTTAAGGCAATCGCGTAACCAACTGAAAGCGATTCATTGCAACAAAATTTCTAGCAGTATCATATCGAGAGATTCTATTGATTTATAGTTAAGAAAACTTAAAACTATTTGTAATAAAGAAAGAACAAATTTGTTCCCAATCTGTTTTCAAATTATGCCATAATCAAATATGCCACCCTTATGTTCTCACTCGTGTTCCCAAGTTTAAATTTACTTAAATTAGAAAACCTTTTTTTTTAAACAGTGTTAATTCATTGAATGTAGATAATTGCACTGATTTTAACTTTGTGAGTGCCAACTCTATTTGCTCTACATTGCTTTGTGACAAAATGCTGTTAAAAATATTTCAGTATCAAATTAAGAAGAAGCGTTTTAAAATGAAAAAAAAAAAAAAACAACCAGCTCTTTTTGTATTAACTCATTTATGCCCAGTAGCTTAAAAACGGGACGCTTGTTAGTTACTGCATACAAAAAAACCTGTAATGGATATATCATTTTACTAAAGCTGTTTTCCACAAGTTAAATAGTCCTTCTTCTTGAGAAAACCAGATAGAGCCACTATTTGGACATCACAGTTTATTTATTGACAGCTATTTTCAGACAAATCAGTCAAGCAACGATCCAGCATGGGTAGCCGCAGAAAGTAAGTTCTTTTTGCGAGCTTTTTTTTTTCATAAAATTAAACTATTTTAAAATGATTTGCTTAAAATTGATTAGAGATGCCTTCTGTAATGTTACTTTGCAAAATGATAAGTCAAGTAAGGTCATATTTTGCGCCTAGTGTCCCATAAACAGGACGTAAAATAACGTAAGAAATATGGCAACGGCAAACTATTTTAAGCCTAAAATGTATGTTTGCCATTCCAAGTAAGAGTTTTAAACAGATAAAATTGAAAAAAAAATGCTAAAAAAAACTTGGGCATAAATGAGTTAAGATTATAGTCATTAAATGTTTTTTAAACTTATGAATGTGTAATTGTTCGTTTTTAGCTTTAACGTATATTTTTTGAATTCAATGTTATCGTTCTTAGATATAATTTAAATGTATGTTCAACCGTTATTAATAGTTTTTAGATATTGTTTGCACTAGTATCGCTATTTACCTATTATTCGGATTATTCCCGGTATGCGCTAATCCTCGGTCACTATATTTCGTGAATAATCGGTAGTAACTGTATTCTGAGCTTCACACATTCGAAACAGCTTCTCGGAGCACATTCTAGTACACTTTCTGTTCAACGGAACGAATTTAGAACACCTTTTTATGCACGCTCAGGCAACTGGAAACACTTTTTCTCAATTAAAGTGTTTCAAACGTGTTCCTAATAGTATTTTGCAGTGAAATTTTTAGAAATGATTTACCACCATTATCTCCAGAATGAAGAAACTATAAAAACAACAAAGGCGACATGCATAAAGATTGAAATAAACATTTTTATGAAAATAATTTCCATAACTTGTGTTTAAAATATTGTATCTTTCCCCCTAAAGCTCAGTCGCGAATAACGTTCATTTAACTTCGTTTATCGGAAACTCATAACGAACTAACCTAGATATCTAATTATTCAAGA